>JAIUZE010071917.1:0-46758 GCA_022085475.1 Heliosperma pusillum | reverse complement strand
GGCCTCAGTAGTTCAAGACGTTCAATCAATCCAAAATGCCGAGTCTTACACTTTCCATACTAGCTCCGCTTTTGTTATATTCTTCACTATGTGGGATTTGTTGGTTGAAAAACCATTTCAATTAGGGTCTAATGTGCCTAAAAGTGTCCCAAATTATGTAGGATGTTCTACTGTTGGGTTCGAGAAGTTCTTGGCTAAGCAATACAGTTTGTTGAACATGAGTTCTGGTAGACTATACAATACTAGTATGTCCCTAGAAGGAAAGTTCATGGACCTGCTTAGAAAACTTCCTGTCAATGATAATAAGAAGCTTTACGCCATTGGTCCGCTACACATGACGAATTCATCTAAGCAAAATAGCTCTAAAATTAAGCATATGTGCTTGGATTGGCTTGATAAACAAGAGAAAAACTCGGTCATTTACGTGTCGTTTGGAACCACAACATCAATGACAGATGAACAGATTAAAGAATTGGCAATTGGGTTGGAAAAAAGTGAGCAGAAGTTTTTATGGGTTTTAAGAGAAGCTGATAAAGTAGACATTTTTCAAGAAGATGGGATAAAAATGAGAAAAGGGCATGATCAGCTGCCAGAAGGGTATGAGATGAAAGTTAAAAATCGCGGTATGGTTGTCCGAGATTGGGCACCACAGACTGAAATCCTGAAACATGAAGCTGTAGGAGGGTTTATAAGTCATTGTGGGTGGAATTCTTGCTTGGAAAGTATAAGTATGGGAGTGCCAATTGCAACATGGCCTATACATTCTGATCAACCAAAGAACAGTGTTTTGATCACAGAAGTGCTCAAAGTTGGTGTGATTATAAGAGATTGGTGTAGAAATGATGGGATTGTAACATCAAGAGTTGTTGAGAATGCTGTTAGAAGATTAATGGTGTCAAAAGAAGGATTGTTAGTTAGGAAAAGGGCAAAAGAATTAGGGGATAAACTCAGAGGTTCTACTGCTAAATCTGGTGTGTCTAGCTTGGAACTTGACTCTTTTGTGGCACATATCACCAGATAGTTGTTATATCTTCGATAATTTGTTTACCGTTGATTATAATATACATTGTGGTGGATTAAAGATGGTTTACAATTTATGGGGCTGAAAGGGTACATATATTGTGCTTTTTTATTGTGATATGAGAAGGACCAAGTTAGTGTGGTTGTGCAAATTCTTATTTCAAACGGTCATTTTCGTATGAAACTTTAAAAGGGGCATGTGTGACCATTATATGGCCATTTTATTTTCGTCTAAAGCTTAAAAATGTGACCAATTACATCTGGTCATAAAATAGACACATATGGCCTGTCGGAAGGTTTCAAACGGAAATGGCCGTCTAACATGAGACCTGCTGGATTGCGTAGAACAGAGAACCTAGAGTCAATGTAGAACAGAGAATCTAGAGTCAATTAGAATGGGTGCTCTTGCTTAAGCTATCTAATAAGTTTTTCAAAAACCCCAATAATGAAGTATAAAATGCGATTTCGACGGGGTTTTTGTAACTACTGGTCTACTATAGTACTATGAGAAATTTTTTCGGTTCTAGTGGCTATTTACGAATTCATTTAATGACATAGTCTTTATTTTAAAGTAACTACATATAATGGAACCAAACCACGTCGGCGTCTTTCGATATTCGCAGAACTTTTGTCAAAGTCCTCATTTCAGACAGCGGTTTTCCCCTGTGAATGACTCTAAAACAATGCTTTGCGAAAATGAAAAAAAGTCGCCGTCGTCCGCAACGATAATATTGCGGGAAAACAACGACGTGGACCCATTCAATTCATAGACTATAGAACCAGTTGTACTACAACTGGCGGCGTAGTTTACGAGCTGTACAATAAAGTTTTAGAGCTATGTTGTAAAGATTATGAATTTTACTGTAAAGTTTATGAGCTCATCCACATAACAGTAAAAAAAACTAAACTTTAAACAAGCGCAAAAAAAATACACATAAACTCGATTATATATAGGTTGGTTGTACAATGTTATTATAGCACTGGAGGTATAATTCTATTTGTGGGTCCCATTGCATGTAGTTAGTTTAAAAACAATCACCATTTCGTTAAATAGTTTTGTAATTAACGCTAGAAAAAAAAAATCACTTTCAACCGACATTATTTGTTTCGCTTTTTTCATATCTTCATAGTTCATACAAAAGAAAAGTAAATACGAGTAATTGAAATTACTAAATACGACTATTTAAATAAGGTGCCTCAAATAGGATTGTTCATAAAGTAGACCAGACTGTTAAACTGGACCGATCTGTACCGAATAACATTCGGTCCGGTCTTTGGGTCCATAAAAATAAGGTGACCGGTCTCCGGTCCGGTCCAAGCATAAAAAATAACCTCAAATTAACTTTAAAAATGGATCTGGTCTGGTCTGAACCCTGAAAAACCCGGATCTAAAGGTTTCGGTCCGGGTCCCCACCCAACCGGTCCGGTCTCCGGTTTTGGGGAAAAGGGTTGTCCGGTCTGCAAAGGCAGACCGGTCCGGTTTCGAACCGGTGTACACCCCCAGGCGGATCGAGTATTACAATTCTAATCAATAGGCGGATCGAGTAGGTGGTAAACTCGATCGACTTACCAGGTGTCCTTGGTCTTGGTAATAGTGAGTTAGCACCCGGCCACTCGGTCTCGGTCGAGTATCCCTTACTGGGTTGAGTGTACGCTACTCGACCGAGTTGATGGCGGTTTCAGCTTTTCTGCAAACCAGTTTTAGGTCTAATTGAAGGGGTTATTGTTGGTAGCCCTCATTTTGTTAATTTCACTTGATCTCTATACTTTAAATCTCTCTCTAAAACCCCCTCAAATCTTCATCTTTGGATCTAGATATTTTGGAGCTTTTATCTTGGTTTGAACCTTCTCTCCCCGTCCTAATTCCTTGGTGAGTCTCTTATTCCCTTGTCTCCTTATTTTCCAGTTTGGGGTTTCCCTTTTAATTGCTAAGACCCTCGTTTTGTGTTGTCTAGAGTCGGATTGTTATAGGCTATTGGTATTAGACTAGTGATGACATGAATTAGTAGTAATGGTATCCTGATTGTTAATGTAGGCAAGGTCATAAATATGATATAAGCTGGTAAAGTTTTGCTCAAAACCGAATTTAAAACACTAAAACCGATTTTTAGGACATAAACGATTCACTAAAAATTAAATTTCTGGAGTTTCAAAGCACGACTTATTCTGAAATTTTACACACTGTTTAATAATAATATTAAGCCTAAATGTCAAAAATTAGCTTCATTAGTCTTGTATAGCTTTAAATTTGTATTTTTTTATTGAAAATAGTTACCAAAAATTTAAAACCGACTTAGAAAATTTATCTTGGGATGAAGTATGATTTGGTAACTATTTATACAGTAGGGAAAGCCAACAAAGAGTTTCATGAAAAGTTGGTAAGATTTGGTGGTTATTTCTGGATTATTTCCCAAAATCGTAATTAAAACCGCCGTAAACAAAGTTTAAAAATGAAAATAGGCAAAAGACTTGTTAAAATATGCTCACATTCTGTTTTATGACTTTAAATAATATATTTAAGTTACACATTAAGTGGTGTTCAAAAATTCCAAGTCTAACTATAATTAGCTATAAATATACAGTAGGTCTTGCTTAAGACGGGTCGGATCTTACAACGGGTATTTTGTGAGAGGAAATGGGTAGAGGGGACAAGGTGGGCTCCCCCCATGTGCTCTCCACTCACCCTTAATGGGTATTTTGTGAGAGAATATGATATCCGTCTTAAGCTTAAGACGGATACCTCCGTCTGAAATAAGAATTTGTGATAAATATAATAAAAATCGCTTGATTATTATTGGTTTGAAACCGGCCATTGGTGAAAATGGTCAAGCTACTAAGTTCAAATTAAATTACTTGCTACGTGTTGGAATAAAACTTTGTCCAAGGAAACAAAAATTCATTTTACCAAGTAGAACTTTGTTATGGGAAATAAAATAAATGAAAAATACTATGAAAAAAGGATTAATTAATTGAAATAATTTAAACTAGGTTTCGTCCTATATTATTCCATACTATGTTTTAATTCACTCTAATTTTGTCTATCCTACTCCCTTCCCATATGGCCATATTACACCCAACTACCTAATTAACAAATAACCCTTTGTATTTAAGTGATGTAAATAATCTGTTATAGGGAGTATCTCTTTATTTTCTTATTCTCTGACCTAAGCAGGTAAAAACTCAAATTTTTTAAAATAATACTAAAAAATTTATCATAAAATTCAGAAAATACATAATCAAATGTGTTATCTGTAATGTATAATCTATGAATTGAATTGAGACTCCTTACCTCTTTCAATCTTCATCATTAAATTTTCCCATTTCAACTTGTAATCCAATTCAATTGTAATAACAAAATTTTGGAGTAGCAGCAGTAAACACTACTTACATTTATTCTCTACAATTGACAAACATTTGTAAATTTGTCAAACATCTCTATTCTCTACCTTCATTTACAGAGCCTCACATTTCTACCTTCAATTTTTAAAACTCTTTCTGCAGTAATTTACAGACGGTAATTTAACAGCTAAATGAAGCACGCCAAAATCAAAGGATGGTATAAGGGTTTGTGTTTAAAGGTTTTCCGGCTTTGTTTGTTGTTTTCGCTCTTTTGTTGACGGTGATGAGTTTGAGGCCGTTGAAGGAGGAATCAAGGCCTGAGGAGTTCTTCTTTGTTAAAATAAAATAAAATAAAATGGAGATTATAATTAAAAAAGAACAGGGAAGAAAGAAGCAAGCCCACAAAAATAAAACAAGTTCCAGAATGAACGAGAGAAATAAAAAGAACTAAGTTGAAGATGACCGACACAACAGGTAAACAATGGGACCAAATTCAATAAGGGAACAAAGTATGATAGTTAGGATTATAGTAAGTTAAAATATAGTATGGAGTAATATAAGAAGGACACCCATAGTTTTGATTATTCTCATTAATTAATCCTAAAAAGTTGATATTTTGTAGTATTTTATTGGACATTTTTATGAGGTAGTTTAGAATCTTTTACGAGGGGGAAAGCATGTTTATACTATTGTAATGGTTTATATAGACATGGAAGAATAACACTTAGCTAAACCGTATAAAATCGTCTGTTGCGTGCGAAAGGTCTTTGGATGTATTGACATTGACTCGAGAGTAGGCGGGAGTGTGGCCATACTTTAGGTGAGGACATGATCAGTCTCGTATGTGTTAGGTGAGTCGCATCCGGGTTTCCGAAGGTCTTGATGGATTGATAGACTTCAGGGATAACAGTCGGGTGGTGTTTAGTCCAAGGTACGGGTCTATCAACCCCACACACCGGAATTCGACCCTAGAGTTTAGAGAAAGGAATTTAATTATAAACTTGTTTATGTCATAATGGTAAACATGGTGGGTAATAATGTAAGCCCCCTGGTATCGGGATGATTGGCGATAAATATATTATTATACAGGTTTGGAATAAAGTAATATTATTTGAAGCTCGTGTAATAATAGATCGGTTATGTCGTGATAAAGTTTTTAAAACAAATATTACGGCCTCTTTATTTTTAATTTTTCATAAGTTAAAACGTGATTTGGTTATTTATTTGGTGGTCATATATTTGTTTGTTGCATATTTTGAAAACATTGATGATCGATTCACATACATGTTGTTTTATTTACTTTTAACAACATATTCCGTTAGGATGAAGACCGACTCTTTCCGTGGACTTGGGCTTGGATTTGGATGACGGGATTAGCTAGCTTTCTTATTATGTATCAATAATATGTTGTAATTAGTGACTAAGTGATGATATTGTTGAACACTTGTGAAATAGTTTAAATTAGTAAATCAGTTAATAACTCGGATATGTAATTTGTCTTTTGTTGCTTCCTATTTTGGACTTAATAAATAAAGTCTTGAAAATTCGGGTTGTTACAACTTACAACACTTACAAGTGGTGATAGGATAAGTTGGTCGTGACTTGGCTGGTGAACATGAATGTGATAGTTGTTTATTCTTTTGTTATTTTCTTGTTTTCCTTTCTTATGTAATACCGTAGTACATTATTGATTGATTTTTTTGTTTGTTTTTGCATACGTTTCAAACAATAAGTAATTTGTGAGTATAACATTTGTATTAGGCGTACAATAAGTGAGTTTTATTTTATTTGCTTCGCGAACATTACTACACACGTACAATTTATTTTATATTGAATGAGTTTTTATTGTTTGTGAAATTTCTCGATGCGGTATGTTAGTTGGTGGAGAGCGATGATGATAGTGGTGGTGGTGATGGCATACGATGGTGAATGACACCAATGAGTGGTTGTGGGATCAGGAGGAGTTGAGAAAGGAGATGGGACACTAAATGGGGCATAAATGACGTAATATGGTAAATGGCCTAATCGATAAGCAAAGTGCGACTACGTAAATAATTAAATCAACTAACTCAAAATCTTTATAGTAAATTTATAATATTTAGAACAAAACTCAAAAACATATTATAAAAGTTTCAAAATTACACAATTAGTGGTAGTATATTAAATGTATAATTTACTTTGGGGAAAAATGTCGACGGACGAGACGAAGTAACGTCGACGTACGAGACGAAGTAATGTCGACAATGTTAACAAAACCGTAGAAGATATCAGGCAAAAGAATCCACTAAGGGGTCGTTTGGTTACCCCGTCTATAGCATAGGAATTGCAATTCCTGTGATTTGCAAAATAAGTGGGTTGTTTGTTTACCCAAAATCACATGAATTGAAGTTCCATAGGAACTCTAATTCCTCCATAATAAAAGAAGTTGCTTACCTAGGTCCCCCTAGGTAAGTGGGAATTCCTATGGAATTCACTTCCTATATCATAACCAAACAATATTTCTCCATTTCATGTGAATTGCAAATCATGTGAATTATTACTTCCTTGGAAGTTGGAAGTGCAATTCCCCCTTGCGAATCAAACGACCCCTAAGAAAATGCAAACAAACCAAGCTCTAAACAACGTTAGTTGGAC
The DNA here is from genome assembly GCA_022085475.1 of Heliosperma pusillum. Taxonomy (NCBI): domain Eukaryota; kingdom Viridiplantae; phylum Streptophyta; class Magnoliopsida; order Caryophyllales; family Caryophyllaceae; genus Heliosperma; species Heliosperma pusillum. The sequence continues at coordinate 39,765 of JAIUZE010071917.1, read as the reverse complement.
CACAGATGAACCTGGTGGACCTAATCGTTGGGCTCAACTCAGCTGGCCCTTCAACTGATGCCATGTACACGTGAAATAGCCTCTTTTCCACGTGCATTTGTAGGCCATACACCACGTGCCCAATGCCAGTAAAGCCCATCCACACACTCTTAGTTGGTCTTATGTCTTACTTAGTCTTATTGAAGATGAGACATATTCACCTTTAATAAAGACGAGTCAAATTGAAGGGGATTGATCATCCTCTTAAATTAACGAGAGTGTTAAGAGGATGTCTTCTTCAATGTTGCAACATCTTCTTTGAAGATGAAGAGGAAGACATCCTCTATTTTTGGTGGTGAGGTCTACTAAAAGGTAGAAACAAAGAGGAAGGGAACATCCTCTTTGATGTGGAGAAAAAGAGAGGAAGATGATGAAGATAGTGGGAAGTGGGAAGTGGGGTAGAAAAAAGAGAAATTGATGTGGCCAAATAAGAAAATTAGAAGAAATAAAAGAGAGGAAGAGTACCTACTCTTCCATGTGGATGCTCAATCTCCTCTATTGTAGGTGCTCTAAGTGGTAAAATAAATGAATCCCCACTTTTTCTCTTACTTGCCTCCTTGTCAAATAAGACCCGACCCATCTTCATTGAAGACGGATATACCATGTCTTCAATGAGCATTTGTTCTACTCTTTAAGTTGGGAAAAAAATTATACAAGCAGATGTATAATTGTGCATCTTACAACCAGTTTAAATTTAATTGCCTTAAGTATATTGTTTTCGAGCTTATAAAATATTTTGGGTTATATTTTAATAATCTAACATCAAAATAAAAATATTAATATGAAGAATCACATGTTGGTCTTTTCCAAAAATCGGAGAAAAAGAGAAGTGTAATTTACTTGATAAGTCAATGAACTACTCCACCCATTGCCAATTGGTTTTGAGATGAAACCTCCTTATACTAGTAAAATAGACACTCCTTCCTCCTCAACGGGTGCATCTCAGCCCCATATACGAATCTAACATGATATCAAATACCAAGGTTTAATCCTGGGTTCCGACAAGAAGACAAGTCCAAAAAAAATAAACAACGATGTCTCAGCTCGTCCGAAAAAAAAATGCGAAACTGGTCACTATTTGGCGGGTCCGTAAAGCATTACGTTCCCGCTCAACGATACTGTTTAAAAAAGAATGGTGATCCTGTTGATCGATTGTAAAAAGGAGACCTTACTTGTGAGGGCCATGTGAAGAATCACATGTTGGTTAAGTCAAGCGGCTACTCCATAATTGCCAATTAGATTCCGGATGGAATATTCTTATACTTGTAAAGTGGACATTCTCTCCTTCTTGACGGGCGCGTCCCAGGCCTATATACGAATCAAATAATTAATGCTCAAGGTTATCGGCGATGATGGTCTCATAATATTAATGAAAACATTTGCATTATTGTACGAAGTAATTTTTTATTTAAATATTGTATATTTTTATTTCTATATATCATACGGAATATATTTTATTTAATTTGTGTTTCTTCTTTACAATGAAAAATTAAATTAATTTTCATGCATTTGTACAGTAGGAATCTTCTTTATATAAAAGTGAAAACATTTAAAGTCTTCTCATTTATCCCTTAATTTATGGAAATGAATAAACTTTTCTCACCCCCTACCCCACCACTAAAAGCTTCTCCAATTTCTCAAAAAAAAAACTTCTCCAATTCATGTTATTTTATTTGCACTGAAACAATAAACATGGCTTAAATTTTATATTAATCAATCACTTTTACTACATATGGTCTAATTATTTTAGGTATATAAAATTCATAAGGATGTTATTGATATAACTCAAAGTTAAAAAATATCGTCACACAAAAATAGATACAATTGAAAACTAATTTAAAAAAAAGAACTTAAATTAAAAATAAAAGTCGAGTATTAACCATGTCTCAAAGAATGATAAAAACTTTTGAAAATTACAGACAAAAAACTAAATTAAGCAAAAATAATCAAAACTTGATCGTACTATATATATAAACATTGCTCGATTAATCGACCATTATATATTATTTGCGCTATTCACCAAAAAAAAATATATACTCCATCCTATCCAATCCAATGTACCCACTTTCCATTTTAAGACAATTCAATCCAATGTACCCATTTCCTTTATTGGCAAAAAATAACAAAAAGTGGACCACATTACCCTCATTATAATCTTTTATTTACAATATACAATCAAGACTCATTCACTTTATACTCACAAAAAGTAAGGGCATATTAGTCTTTTTAACATTATTATGAGCATTTTCTTAAAACTTGTGTCCGGGCCCACGGGTACCTTGGATTGGATAGGAGAGAGTATTATTTACACTAACTCCAAATGAAATTTAAAATTCAAAACTAAAATATTAAATATCATTATATAACTTAACTTAATAATCAATGAATTAAAACTTAATCTTGAATATTTACATTTTTCTTATAATAAATTTATTTAAGCAACATACCCGTGCAAATTTACATGGGTTGTGACAACCCTCGCGAATGCGGAAATATAAAACATACAAGCATGTGAATTATATAACGGAAATATGAAGTTTTTAAAAACCTTTATACATGCAAGAAGAAGTATACGAGGAGTGTCAAATATTACAAACTAAAGTACGAAATAAACTACATCAAGAGACGAAGTCTCTCCAAATGTTAACAAAGTAAAAGTGTTTAGCAAACAAGCTAAAATCGTCTAGAGGTGTTTCATCCAGGGACTACGCCCGCTAGCTCACACCCGAACCCAAAATATCATAGCAAAAAGCCATCCAAATCAAGCAACCTGTTCATCCATAAAAAACATGAACGCCACAGTCAGTGGGGAGTAACTCCGGGTTCTCCCAGCCATATCACATTAAACGTACATAAAAGGAAATACAAAAGTAGAAGCATGCATATATATAGATATACATGTGAGATATGATAAGGATAGATAGGCAATTCAATTTATAATGATAAGAGCATATGTAATCAAATCCGAATCCATCATGTTATACAAATACTCGGGGAAGACACTCTTAGGCAACCGAATACGCTCACTAGGGCTTACATCTCACCGTTAGCGGTATAAGTTTGACAAGAGTGAGACTCGACAAACAAACCATGCCAAGTCATGGTATGATCATGAATAATCAATCATGTAATCATCCATCCACACTTAACAATACAATGACGACCTCTCTCACGGTAAATGAAACGCACTAGCACCGTGTACATGGCAAGTATGATTAAAAGGCATCCACGGGAGAAAAACATTCCCTGAACGCATACACGATTCAATTCATTTCGTATATGTAGACTAATTTCCTCCTGGTAGGACGACGATAATAATACGGTCCTAGTCTAAATCTGGCCAGACTCCCAGAATCGCATTTTTCGGTTCGACAAGCGATGACATTTCGCATCCAAGACACGGTCAATCATTGACGCCGAGTACCCCAAATTCGGTAGATAATTCACGAAAGAGGCGGAAAAGAGCACAAGCCTCATAACAAGCGGTACGCTACATGCAAATAACACCACATCGCAAGTACACAACATTTGACGGCCGGGTCGATCAACGCAATGCGTTCGCCTCCCAACAACGTCGTCGTATGCCCACTAACACATGCAATTAAGCAGTAGGATATACATCCCCGTTCCGACATTTCAGCCTTACGAACATGGAGGTAGCCAAGGGAATGAGAGTACAAAGCACATAACAAAATAGTGCTCAAACCGTAACATTTGTAAAAACCGACTCAAAGTGGGACATACCAAAACCGTCACAAAACATGCGATACACGCGAAAGAAATATCATATATTCGAAACATTAATATAATAAGTCATTACGTAAATTCATACGATAAATGAACGATCGGAATTATTATAAATGAAAACGTAAACAAGAATTTCAAACCAAGTTCAGCAGGTGCCAGCCGGTCAGGTGGACCGGCACCGGACCGGCACCGGACCGGCTGCCGGCCACCCGGCTGACGCCATGTATCATACGAAAAACCAACTTGAAACATCAGTGTGTCCCAGCCGGTCAAGTGGACCGGCTGCCGGCTACCCGGCTGGGACCAAGAGCATATGAGAAAAACAAGAAGGAAAAGAGGGGTGTCTCAGCCGGTCGGCTGACCGGCTGCCGGTCGGCCGGCTGAGACCAACTTCATACTTCAAAAATTACGTAACATGCAATAATATACAGCCACTGCCCCAGCCAGTGGGCTGACCGGCTGCCGGTCGGCCGGCTGGGGTCCAAAGTGCACGAAATCAACTACATTCATCCATGTCCAACATTCAATCATCATCAACTATTATCATAATTCATCCATTCTCATATCAATACTCAACAAACAACATCCATCAACCACAACACAAGTCCTAAGCATACTAACCATAATCTAAATACGATTACTAGCCTAGAAAACACATAAAACACGTAAATGATATCGAGTAACCCTTCACCGTTACCTTTATGCGTCTTTAATCGATTTCTAAGTCTTCCTCCACTAGATAGAAATCTTTGTCGGGGTCTAGAAAGTCTCCACCTACAATTAGATAATAAAAGATGAATATAATTCACCTTTGAGAAAGACGGATAAATTAAAAAGCGAGAAAGACGGAAATTTTATTACCAACTAAGGTAGAGGACGATGAGAGCGGAAGATTAAGACGGAAATCAACAGATTTGAGCAAGAAATGGATGAGTAGTGAGGAGTTTGAGTTTGATTGAAAATGGGTTTAGGGTTTTGTTTACATGATGAAGAAGAAGAAGTAAGTGGAAAAGATGAGGGAAAAGGGGAGTATAAGGGAGTAAGTAGAAAAAAACATGGGAAAAAGCCCATAAGCGCCTTAAGGCGTAACTTACTCGAAATCTCGCGTAAAGTCCGAAAACGAACTCGGAAATTCAAAATTAGACACGGGAAATTTAATTCTAAACTAAAACTAAATTTCGCTGAAAAGTATCCGTATAATATTTCAAAATACAAATAGGGTACATTTGCGGGTGTTACATGGGTTTAAGACTAGTGGAGTTTGATTTCATATCTTTCTTTACGTGTACACAGAAATGTCACGTGTTAAAAGTTTTTCTTATAAAATTATCTTTACTTAAGAATACTTTCAAATTGGTAAGATATACTCCTTCAAATTCTTATTTGGAATGCCTCATTTACTTTATGCATAAGGTTTAAGATTGTGAGTGAGTTGGTGGATCTTACCAATAAATAGGAAGATTTTATTAAAGAATCTCAAAATGAAAATAGGGCAATTCTAGAGAATAGACTAGAAATGAAATAATATATATTTATTTATATATATATTTTTAATATTACAACTATTGTTTATGTAAGAAAATTGTTTTAATATCTTGGAAGTTTACGAAAAAGACACTATGTAAGATTACGGAAAAGACACTATGTAAGATTACCAAAAGTATATTTTTATATCTTGCAAGATTACGAAAAAGGCATTATGTAATAGTTTTATTATTACAACTATTATTTACGTAATAAAATTGTTTAATTATCAATATAAAAATATTATAATGCAAAACATTTTGAAACATACATATTTGGATTCGTATCGACAAATATTTTCATTAGAGTATGCATTTTATATTATTTACTACCATATTGTTGATAATATGATATAACTTGAGTATAAGTATGTGAAAATTAAATTAACTGGTTTTTAAAATAATTTATATTATTCTGATATTAGTAAAAATGTATAATAGTTTAGTAAAAATCAAGAAATAATTATTTTATATAAAAAGATGGTTATTACTTAGTATATTATTTGTCCTACATTGAAAAATAAATTAGTTATGATTTATATACTACGTATAAATAGTAGAATTGTCCTATATCGAAAAATTATCATAAGGTGGGGTAATTACATAAAATTGTCCTACATCGAGAAATTACCATAGAATTGTCCTACATCGGGAAATTGTCTTAACAAATGATATTATAATATGTTTATTTTAATACAATCGGTACTATAATAACTCTATTTACGATTGTTGGACCAATTTGATAGTTTTGATAATGACATGTGTTTACGTAATAATATGTTTTACTCGATATATCATATGCGTGTAATTGTGTGCTTTAGTCTTATTATAGCTAGCAACAATTATGAAAAGAAAGATCAAAGTTAGACATAACTTTGATGAAGTCTGTGAGACAAAGTTATAACAACTTCAGGAATAACTTTGGAAGTGAACATGGAAGTTATAGCTAACCAGGCATAACTTTAAGGAAAATCGCTTCAAACAAGATCTACATAAATCTACACAAGACTCGCGATGGAGGGTCTTTGTGATCAAGATGAAGAGATGATCCGTATACTGAAGATCTTTGTGAAGATTAGATAGTATAGGTCGTCATTCGGTAACTATTCCATTCGAGAGATTTTATGTTCAAAGTTATAGCTTTAGCCTATAACTTTGGATGATAAATATTGATGCATGATTTTGGAAATAAAATGTTTTGAAATGTTTTCAAAAGTGAAAGAGTATTTTTATATTTATCAAAAGTTTTAATAGAGAATATATTTATGAGATTCTATTGGTTAGTAATACAACTTATGGGTTGTCATGCTACCTAGGGTTTCTAATATATGCTATCTCAATTTGTTGTTAACCTAATAAGCCCACCTAGGGTTTGAGGCATCTAGGGTTTCGTGGAACCTACGTATTGTGCCACTAGGGTTGCGTTGCCTCCTAGGGTTCGTGAGAGTGAGCTAGGGATTTAGGGCCAAAACCTAGGTTGTTTCCTTAGTTTACCTAATCTAGGATTTACTATATCTTACCCAAACAATATTTTGAGATATTAAGATAAATATATTTCTATAAGATAAACCAAATAATATTTTGAGATAAAGATATTTCTAAAAGATAAGCAACTATTATTTTATGATATTAAAGATAAATATCTTTCTTAAATATTAAGCTAGGGTTTTAGATCTACTATGATTCTATTACTATAAATACTCCTTCACATCCTACCTTGAAAATACACGAAATACACACTATCACACGACACATATAATACTTGTGTTGATTTTCCAAAATCGTTTTAAAAGCAAACCGTTGAGCAAATATTTATTATTTTTAGAGTTTGTTTTTCAAAAGAGTCGTGCATCAATTATTATCAATCGCTTGAGTGAAATACGTTATTGGATAATAGTACATCATTATAAGCTTACAATTCTTTAACGGGAATCTGTGTGAGTTAGATTGTACTTTCTTATTAGCGTAAGATAGTATAGAGTATTTAGCGATACTCACCTTGAGTTATAATCATAGTGTTGATTATACGAGTGGGTTGATAATTTTTGTAATCCGTAGGAAGGTACTAAAAAATATTAATCGAGAATAGTGGACGTAGGTTTCAACGTGTGAAACTGAACCACTTCAAAAATCGTGTGCCTCTCTCTTATCTCTTTACTTTTCGTTATTTCGTTATTTGTGCTTACTTTGATTAGTTAATTAGTTGATTTTAATTCATAAGATCAAATAATTAATTACATATCATATAAATCGAAAAAGTGGGTCTAGTTTTTAATACTCAATCTACCCACCCTCCACCACTTCGTATTCGATCAATAGACTCTTACAATTGATCAGAGCCTCGTGCTCTTGATTGCCTTACAGCAAGGAGTCTGATCCTTTTATACTTTTATTTTTATTTATTTCCGCTGCATTTAATTTTATTTTAATGGATTCCAAACATCTGAAGTGTCCCGTATTCGATGGGAAGAACTACAGTTTATGGAAAAATATGATGACCCATTTCATAAAGGGTAACGATTGGGAGTGTTGGCTAATCATTAAGAATGGTCCTAATAAGATCATGCTTGGAACGACTACTGGCACTTCCATCGAAAAGAAAGAAGATGACTATGTTGAGGCAGATTATAAGAAAGCTGAGAAAAATTCGAAGGCTATTAGTCTGTTGCAAAACGGCATGACCCATACTGAATTTGATCGTTTCTCATCTAGTTCTACTGCCAAGGAAATATGGGATGGTCTTGAGTTAGCTTATGAGGGGACAACTGTGGTCAAAAAGCAACGCATAGCTCTACTTATGCGAAAATACGAATTGTTCTCCATGGAACAAAATGAATCGCTTGACAGCATGTCTACTCGCTTCTCCAGTATCATTAATGAATTGAAAAATCTTGGAAAAACTTTTGACTCCGAGGAAATTGCCAGAAAGATCCTTAGAAGTCTATCGAAACGATGGAGACCTAAGGTGACGGTAATTGAGGAATGTAAAGATCTATCTAACCTATCTTATCAAGAGCTACTTGGAACCCTAATGGCTCATGAGATTACTCTTGATGAAGATGCGGCAAATGATAGTAATAGCAAGAAGGTGGCTTTACAGGCCGAATCTAGTGAAAGAAAAGATTCGGATCTTGAAGATGAAACAGTGTTGTTTGCTAGACGTTTTAAGAAAAAGTTCTTTAACAAACCACAAGGGAAAACGTTTAACAACAACACTAACAAATCTTACAAGAAGCCAATTGAGTCAAAAGGGTCTCTTTCAAGTCGGGGTTGCTTCAAATGTGGGGATAATGATCACATGATCAAAGATTGCCCCACATGGAAGAAAATCAAAGACAAAAATCAACGAGACAAAACCAAGAAGGAATTCAAGCAAGTGATGATGGCTTATTGCTGGGGAGATCTCGACACAGAGGACGACGAGTCAGAGGAAGAGGAAGTCGCCAACTTGTGTCTAAGCAACGTCAGTCTTGACCTAATTTCTGACAGTGACAATGAAAGCGAATCCGAGATGTGTCTTGTTGGCAACTCAGATTCAGAACCAGATTCAGAAGATGACGAAGAGGTTAGTCATCTTGAACTTAAAAAGCAAGTTAAGAATTTATCTAAGAAGTCTTTAATTAAGTATTTTGAAGAAGCCTTAGATCATTGTCATGAGCAGAGTCTAGAATTGAAAGATCTTAAAGAACAAATCCTTGACATTGCTGAGGAAAACCAACTTCTTAAGGCCAAAGCTAAAAAGCTCAAGTCTAAAGTTATGGCAACTTCAGCTATAACTTCAGACAAGACAAATGTTGAGAAAGAAGCTCTTGAGTCTAAAGTTATAGCTAATGAAGCTATAATCTCAGAGTTGAAGCTCAACATTAAGCATCTTCAAGCCAAAGTTATAGCTAATGAAGCTATAACTTTAGAATTGAAGAAAGTCAATGAGCTTTTACAATCTCAAGCTAAGACAAAGGAAGTTGTTATTCTTGATCATGAGAAAGTAAACTCTTTTCTTTCTCAGCAATTGAAAGAATTAAAAGCTGAATTCTCCCAAGCCAAAAGTCAACATAATGAGGAGAAACTTATCTTGAACAAACGTTTCAATGATTTTCGTGAAAATTTCAAAAAGAACAATCCCTCCAAAGACTTGAATGTAGATCATTCGTCGTGTGAAAAAGAAATTCAGTCTTTGAAGGAATTGCTCCTACATGCACGAAAAGTTCATGATAAGTGGGAAGGAAGTCAGAAGGTCTTAGACTTCCTTACCGAACAGTCTAATAATAACATGAAGAAAGGTCTTGGTCATGAATGCTATAGTCGTAGAGACCATGATAAATGCAAATCCACTCCTTCTGACCGTGATTTCAGAAGAAGGAAGTACGTCAATCTTTCAGAATATCTGATTTGCAATTATTGTGGTCACAACGGTCATGTTAAGGATAACTGTGTTAAATATGTTAACGACAACAAAAATCAAACTGATTTTGTGAAAGAGCATGACGGGTCTAGTGAGTCCGAATCTGAATCTCAACGTGATGAGATTAGAAACAATGAGTTTAGATGGGTTTATGACATGGCTTTCGATTACACATCTGTACCTTCAAAAACTAAACCTCATGTGAATCAGAAGCAGTCGTCTAAACCTAATGTGCGTCGCAACAATAACAAACACTATAATAAACCTAGCAAACCCTATCCTAAGAAGAAAAGAATTGTCAAACAGATATGGGTTAGGAAGGATCAAATACATAGAGTCACTAACCACAAAGGACCCAACTTAGCGTGGGTACCTAAAAGCTGTATTTGATTCTCTTGCAGATAATAGTGAAAGAAAACAATCTATGGTATCTCGACAGTGGATGTTCGAGACACATGACTGGAAACAAGAATTTATTTCTTTCACTAGAACCCTTCAACGGTGGCAAGGTCACCTTTGGAGACAACAAGAAGGGCAACATAATCGGTGTAGGTAAGATTGGTATATCTTCTTCACATGCTATCAATAACGTCTATCTGGTAGATGGCCTTAAGCATAACTTGCTAAGTATCTCTCAACTATGTGACAAAGGCAACAAAGTCGTTTTTCATTCAAATGTTTGTCGTATCATAGTTGAAGGAACTAGCAATGTTATCTTAGAAGGTCTACGTAAACGGAACGTGTATATGATTGATTTAAACAAAGTCACTACAAGTTCCTTTACGTGCATGAAAGTCACTGTGGATGATTCATGCTTGTGGCACAAGAGGTTTGCACACATCAGTCCAACAATTTTAAAGAAACTCAAGTCTTGGGATTTAGTTGAGGGTTTACCCTCAATCAAATTCGAACAAGAAAAGATGTGTGACTCATGTGCCCGTTGTAAACAAGTTAGATCTTCATTCAAACCGAAAAGAGTAGTAAGTACAGAGCGTCCACTTGAGTTGGTACACATGGATCTATGTGGACCTATGAAAGTTAGAAGCCGCGGTGGATCAAGGTACGTATTCGTCCTAGTCGACGACTACTCCAGGTATGTATGGCCTATCTTTCTATTTACTAAAGATGAAACTTTCGATGAGTTTGTAGTACTAATGAAGCTCGCCCAAAACAAGTATGATAAAAAGTTAGTTTCCATTCGTACGGATCATGGCACCGAATTTGATAATCAAGCTTTTATAGAATATTGTAGGGAGAATGGTGTAGGACATAACTTTTCTGCACCACGAACCCCACAACAAAATGGTGTCGTGGAACGTATGAATAGAACGTTAGAGGACATGGCCCGCACTATGCTTTTGTGTAGTGGCCTTCCTAAGAGCTTTTGGGCAGAAGCCATAAGTACTGCATGCTATGTGCACAATAGAGCTATGATTAGACCTATTCTCAAAAAGACTCCCTACGAACTTTTAAGAGGGAGAAAACCCAATATAGCTCACCTTCGTTGCTTCGGGAGTAAATGTTTTGTCCATAATAATGGAAAAAGTAATTTGAGCAAATTTGATCCACGAAGTGACGAAGCTGTGTTTGTTGGTTATTCTAATCATAGTAAAGCTTTTAAAGTTTTTAACAAAAGAACGTTGTGCATAGAAGAAAGTGTTCATGTTGTATTTGATGAAGATAATGTGCTTGAACAAGTTGAACAGAATGAAGAAGAGGACATGAATGATCCAGACTTTCGCCTCTCCAGAGATGACGTGCCAGAAAATAATGAAGAAGTTATTGAAGGAATCAATGATGAACTTGATAAATCCGCAAATGACCTTGAACAGAGAACTGAGACAATTGTTGATGATACGAATGTCTCTTCTCAAAACAAGGAAAAGGAAACTGAAGTTATAGCTGATGATGCTATAACTTTGAACCAGAACCAAGATGGTGTAACTGAAGTTGTACCAACTTCAGCTATAACCCCAGAGTCCAACTCAGGGGGAACCAATCTTGATTCTGATTCATTTGAGGAAAATGAGAGTTCATCAGATGATGATGAGCCTAGGAACTCTAAGAAATGGAAATATATGAGTTCTCATCCTATGGATAGTATCCTAGGAAGTTTGAATAAGGGAGTTCAAACGAGGCGAACATTAAATAACTTTTGTTCATTCTATTCTTTTCTGTCTACCATAGAGCCCACCAACATCAAGGAAGCTCTTGCAGAATCCGACTGGATTGTGGCTATGCAAGAGGAGCTTCAACAGTTCGAACGTAATAAAGTATGGCACCTTGTGCCACGACCTCCTAATCGAACTGTGATTGGTACTCGATGGGTATTCAGAAATAAATTGGATGATTCAGGAGTTATAGTTCGTAACAAGGCTCGATTGGTTGTTCAAGGTTATAATCAACAAGAAGGGATTGATTATGACGAGACATTCGCTCCAGTAGCAAGACTTGAAGCTATTCGCTTGCTCATCGCCTTCGCAGCTCATAAAGGAATGAAATTATTCCAAATGGACGTTAAGACTGCATTTCTTAACGGTTATTTGGAAGAAGAGGTTTTTGTTGAACAACCTCCTGGATTTTTGAATAGCAAGTTTCAAAACCATGTTTTTAAACTCGACAAAGCTTTATATGGTTTGAAACAAGCGCCTAGGGCTTGGTACGACAGATTGTCAAAAATTTTATTACAAAACAATTTTAAGAGAGGATCTGTCGACAAAACCCTATTTCTAAAATCCGAGGGTTCTGATTTACTTGTTGCTCAAATTTATGTAGACGATATTATTTTTGGTTCTACTAACAATAAATTGTGCAAGTATTTTTCAGATCTTATGACCTCAGAATTTGAAATGAGCATGATGGGAGAATTGAAATTCTTCCTAGGACTGCAGATTCAACAAACCAAAGAAGGCATAAAGATTCACCAACAAAAATATGTCAAGGAGCTAATCAGAAAATTTGGTATGGAGAACGCTCATCCAATGGACACACCTATGGTAACTGACAAAAAGTTGACCTTAGACGAAACTGGTAAGTCCGTAGATGAGACTACATATCGAGGTATGATTGGTTCTTTATTATATTTGACTGCAAGTAGACCTGACATTATGTTCAGCGTATGTGTCTGTGCTAGATTTCAATCATGTCCTAAAGAATCACATATGATTGCAGTTAAACGTATCTTGAGATATTTAATTGGTACATCTAACTTATATTTGTGGTATCCACTTGAGTGTAATTTCAATCTAGTAGGATATTCAGACGCAGATTATGCGGGATGTTCGTTAGATAGAAAAAGTACCTCTGGATTCGCTACTTTTGTTGGACCTTGCATAATAACTTGGGGCTCAAAGAAGCAAAATTCGGTTGCGTTATCTACTGCAGAAGCCGAATATATCGCTGCAGGACTGGTATGTTCTCAACTACTTTGGTTAAAGCAACAACTATGTGATTATGGTGTTAATGTTGGTTGTATGCCTGTTTTCTGTGATAATACGAGTGCTATTGTTATTTCTAAGAACCCAGCTCAGCATTCTCGTACTAAGCATATAGACATTAGACATCATTTTTTGCGTGACCATGTAGAAAAGGGCAACATTAAACTCGAATTTTGTAGTACTGATGTTCAATGGGCTGACATTTTAACAAAGGCGTTAGCGAGAAGACGTTTTGAGATTTTGCGGTTGGAAATTGGTTTAATCGGTAGCAATTAAATTCATCTTATTTATTTTGTGAACCTGCGTGACTGGCTAGATTAAGACGAGATTATATGACTGTGTCCGCATATTTCATTGCTAGTATATTTGTGTTTAATATAATATATTTTACGTGAGTATCTTGCATATTTAGTGTTTTATGGAAATTGAATTATGAACCACATTATTTGCCTAAAACCTATCTGATTCACTTTCCAAAATTGAGCCAAATTCTACCCATGTATCCTATACTAGCCGAAATTCTCAAACAAAATAACCTTTCCATATTTTTTATTTACCAAATTCTATCCTTACCATATCTCAACAAAAATAACCACCCAAGATTCTTTTCCTACCAACATTCAAATTGAAAAAAAAAAAAAAAAAAAAAAGGGAAAGACATCAAGTGTGACGGCACACCCATGTGCCCAAGTACAAAAGTAAAACCTACCCTTACACAATCATAATTACTCTCTTACACCTATCACTTTTACCATCATAATTTCCCAACCAATTTTTTTACTACCCTTCTCCTTCCTCACGATTTCCTTACCCAAACAAAACACAAACAACACACAAACCTTCAACCTTCAACCTTCATCAATGGCTTCCACTAGATCAAAACTTGCCAAAAACCCAAATCCTAAAACCCCCAAGCCAAGCATGCCTAAAAATACCTCTTCTCCTCCCACACAACAATCACCCAACCCAAACCAAACCGAGTCGGGTGCGGGTCTCGAGGGTACTAAGAGAAGACGGTTAAACAAAGGGAAAGGAAGACTCCAAGAAGAAGCCACAAACGAAACCACTGACACGGTTTCCGAGGAGACCACACGGGTAACTCTTCGTGATTTTTCGCCGCAAGAAACATCTTTGGGAATTGATAAACTCCGTCTTACAAAAGACGAAAGAAAACTTGTGAACCGGGTTGCTCAATATGGAATACACGGTGGTCGGTATTATCCTAAGGCTTGGTGTGACAAGTATAGGGCTTTGGGATTCTTCTCTGATTTTCTGAATTTCCAAGAATGGGAAACGGTGGCTGAGTTTTCGGGTCCGGTGTATCCGATTGAGGTAATTCAGTTCTTTTCCTCTGTTTCTTTAGACAATGGAGTCTTGCATGCCGTCATAAATGGCCGTTCAGTTTCGATTTCCGTGACGGACTTTTGTACTCTGTTTTCGGTTCCTGATGATGGAATCAAAATCAATCCGAGTACGTCATGGGAGGAACTGACGGACATGGCTAAGCTGGAGGTTAAGCAATATTTTGATGTTGGGGCGACGGTGTCGAGTTGCGTGTTGGCTGGTAGTGTCTCTCCGAAACTGAAATTTTTGTTAAACTTTTTATGGAATACGGTGATTCCACGTCGGGGAGGACGGGATAAAATAGCTTGTTATGAGATGTTGGTAGTTAAGCATTGGTTGGAGGGCAATCGGGTTAATTTACCTTCTCTTGTTTTTAATCGTATTTCACAAACCGCTTTCTCGGTGACCGAAGACAAATTTTACTCTACTCTTGACTTGCCGTATGGCATGTGGTTGTCACGGCTCTTTGAGTCAAAGGGAGTTGTTGATGTGCAAAATTATGGGGTCGCGGTAAAGGATGAGATGTGTGATACGTTCTTGAAATTTATGAAGCTTGATGCTAATGGACCGGAGTTGTTATTTTTGGTCAAAGGCAGTTCGGTTGGTATGCCAACGGGTGGGGCTGATTTTTCTGTGATTGAATCCAAATTAGATATGTTCATTGGTAGTATTATGGAGCGCTTGCATGCGCAGGATAAGAAAATTGAGACGGTTTTGGACACGGTTGTTCAAGCCGTGGTCGTGGGTTCCTTGAGCTCAACCCGTGACCAAGGTGGGTCGGGTGTGAGTCATGAGATGAGGACATGGATGGATGGTGTGGATGATCGCCTTGCTAAGTTGGAACGAAATATTATCGATTGTAAGCAAGAGGCGTATAGGCAAAGGGATAGGATGACATTCTTGGTGAGCCAAGGCGGGTCGTTGGTTAAGAGCGGGACGGAGATGCGTGAGGGAATGCGTACTATATACGATGCGACGGAGGCTCTTTCGTTGAAAGTTCGGAACTTTGATGTTTGCCTCACCGCTCAAGCTTCTCATGTGTCAAATTGCCTTGACCGTCTTTCCACTCTTGAGTACCGCACTAGGCCCGGTTATGTCGATCCTAACAAAATCCGCCAACCCAAAATGCCTTGATTTTTCTATCCTTGGTTGTTTTCACTCTTAAACTACTAATCCTATTCGGCCCATTTGGCTTATTTTGACATTGTCTATTCGGCCCAATGGCAACTAACACTATATTTTGTGGTTTGTAGTTTAATCAACATTTGCACTTTATTTTGCTTGATATATATCGTCTTATATTGCGTATTTTGCATATCTATTTCTTGCCTTGACATGTGTTATTCTAGTCGTTTCATGTCTTTGTTCTTGTCTTTTCAATGATGCCAAGAGGGGGAAGAAATGATATGATTTGAGTCTTTGCTTAAGCTTGCTCCTTGTCAAGACTCGTTATCTCTTAAATTCTCTCAAGCTATAACTTTGGCTAAGTTGTTTTGTTCTTGCGATCAAAGTTGCTATAACTTTGGAGTGCTTTGTTGAGGGGGAACTATACTTAGTCACTTTGTTAAGAGAAAATCATATGAGACTTGTCATCATCAAAAAGGGGGAATTTGTTGGACCAATTTGATAGTTTTGATAATGACATGTGTTTACGTAATAATATGTTTTACTCGATATATCATATGCGTGTAATTGTGTGCTTTAGTCTTATTATAGCTAGCAACAATTATGAGAAGAAAGATCAAAGTTAGACATAACTTTGATAAAGTCTGTGAGACAAAGTTATAACAACTTCAGGAATAACTTTGGAAGTGAACTGGAAGTTATAGCTAACCAGGCATAACTTTAAGGAAAATCGCTTCAAACAAGATCTACATAAATCTACACAAGACTCGAGATGGAGGGTCTTTGTGATCAAGATGAAGAGATGATCCGTATACTGAAGATCTTTGTGAAGATTAGATAGTACAGGTCGTCATTCGGTAACTATTCCATTCGAGAGATTTTATGTTCAAAAGTTATAGCTTTAGCGTATGATTTTGAATGATAAAATATTGATGCATGATTTTGGAAATAAAATGTTTTGAAATGTTTTCAAAAGTGAAAGAGTATTTTTATTTATCAATTATTTTAATAGAGAATATATTTATGAGATTCTATTGGTTAGTAATACAACTTATGGGTTGTCATGCTACCTAGGGTTTCTAATATATTCTATCTCAATTTGTTGTTAACCTAATTAGCCCACCTAGTGGTTGAGCCATCTAGGGTTTCGTGAAACCTAGTTTGTGCCACCTAGGGATTCGTGCCTCCTAGGGTTTCGTGAGCTATAGGAATCCGGCCTTCATAGGTTTGTTTCCTTAGTTTATCTAATCTAGGATTCTACTATATCTTTACAACAATATTTTGAGATATCAAGATAAATATATTTCTATAAGATAAACCAAATAATATTTTGAGATAAAGATATTTCTATAAGATTAGCAAATATTATTTTGTGATAAGATAAGTATATTTATTAAAAATTATACTAGGGTTTTAGATCTACTATGATTCTTCTTCTATAAATACTCATTCACATACTACTCTTTATTTGATACGAATATACACGAAATACACTACATACACGGCTATTTATTTTACTTGTGTTGATTTTCCAAAATCGTTTTAAAGCAAACCTTTGAGCAAATATTTATTATTTTTAGAGTTTGTTTTTAAAAGAGTCGTGCATCAATTATTATCAATCGCTTGAGTGAAATACGTTATTGGATAATAGTACGTCATTATAAGCTTACAATTCTTTAACGGGAATTTGTGTGAGTTATATTGTACTTTCTTATTAGCGTAAGATAGTATACAGTATTTAGCGATACTCACATTGAGTTATAATCATAGTGTTGATTATACGAGTGGGTTGGTAATTTTTGTAATCCGTAGAAAGGTACTAAAAATTATTAATCGAGAATAGTGAACGTAGGTTTCAACGTGTGAAACTGAACCACTTCAAAAATCGTGTGCCTCTCTCTTATCTCTTTACTTTTCGTTATTTCGTTATTCGCGCTTACTTTGATTAATTAATTAGTTGATTTTAATTCATAAGATCAAATAATTAATTACATATCATATAAATCGAAAAAGTGGGGCTAGTTTTTAATACTCAATTCACCCCCCCCCCCCTCTTTCGTATTCGATCAATAGACTCTACAACTACAGTGTTTTTAAAACTTTTTACATGCCAAAAGAAAATACGAGGAGTGTCAAATATTACAAACCAAATAAAAATACCACAAAAGACGTAGTCTCTCAAAGTGTTAACAAAAGACAAAGTTATTAGCATCTAGCTAAAGAACGTCTAGAGGTGTTTCATCCAGGGACACCGCCCGCTAGCTCACACCCGAAGCCAAAATATCATTAGCAAAAAGCCATCCAAATCAAGCAACCTGTTCATCCATGAAAAACATGAACGCCACAGTCAGTGGGGAGTAACTCCGGGTTCTCCCAGCCATATCACATTAAACGTACATAGAAGGAAATACAAAAGTAGAAGCTTGCATATATAGATATACATGTGAAAATACAATAAGGATATATAGGCAATTCGATAATTAAAGATAAGAGCATATGGAATACAAATCCGAATCCATCATGTTATACAAAGACTCGGGGAAGACACTCTTAGTCAACCGAATACGCTCACTAGAGCTTACATCTCACCGTTAGCGGTATAAGTTTGATAAGATTGAGACTCGACAAACACACCATGCCAAGTCATGGTATAACCATGAATAATCAATCATGTAATCACCCATCCACACATAACAATACAATAACGACCCCTCTCACGGTAAATGAAACGCACTAGCACCGTGTACATGGCAAGTATGATTAACAGGCATCCACGGGAGAAAAACATTTCCTGAACGCATACACGATTCAATCCATTTCGTATATGTAGACTAATTTCATCCTGATAGGACGACGATAATAATACGGTCCTAGTCTAAATCTGGCCAGACTCTCGGGATAAGACATTTCCCCGATTCGACATGTGGTAAGACGTTCCACATCCAAGATTCGATCATACAAAGACGTCGAGTACCCCAAATTCGGTCAACCTTCACGAAAGAGGCGGAAAAG
Source organism: Heliosperma pusillum (assembly GCA_022085475.1). Lineage (NCBI taxonomy): Eukaryota > Viridiplantae > Streptophyta > Magnoliopsida > Caryophyllales > Caryophyllaceae > Heliosperma > Heliosperma pusillum. Next base: position 21,136 of record JAIUZE010071917.1, on the reverse strand, counting down.
AGCACAAGCCTCATAACAAGCGGTACGCTACATGCAAATAACACCACCTCGCAAGTACACAACATTTGACGGCCGGGTCGATCAACCCAATGCGTTCGCCTCCCAACAACGTCGTCGTATGCCCACTAACACATGCAATTAAGCAGTAGGATACATCCCTGTTCCAACATTCCAGCCTTACGAACTTGGAGGTAGCCAAGGGAATGAGAGTATAAAGCACATAGCAAAATAGTGCTCAAACCGTAACATTTGTAAAAACCGACTCAAAGTGGGACATATCAAAAACCGTCACAAAACATGAGAATAGGGAATTATATAAACTTAACTATGATAAAAATGAATCAATACATGATACATAAGCATTAGAACAAGTTTATGAAGCATAATGAATAAAAACATAGATCACCTCTCCAAAACAACGTTGTTTGGAAACCAACGAAAACAAGGGTCCACTTCAAACGGTCATAACTAGAGTTCTAGACATTCAAATGCATAAATTCTAAATGGAGGTGATAGCTTATCCTCTTACGGTTCCAACGGGATGTCACAAGCCCAAAACAAGCAAGTAACGAAGGAGATATGATCCTTTTACGAAAAGGGGTCAGTGCAGGAAAACTGCAGTCGGCCGCGCGTAACGCAGCCAGCGCCACCACGACGCAGCCTGCGTCCTACGACGCAGCCTGCGTCCTACGACGCAGCCTGCGTCCTACGACGCAGCCAGCGTCCCACGACGCAGCCAGCGTCCCACGACGCAGCCAGCGTCCCACGACGCAGCCAGCGTCCCACGACGCAGCCAGCGTCCTTCACGGGATTCAGGCACGATCAAAACCAACATGTTATCAACAACAAAAATCCTCATTTATCATCACAAACCATCAATTCTCATATCAATTAACAACTAACAACATCCATCAACAACAATACAAGTCCTAAGCATACTAACCATAATCTAAATACGATTACTAGCCTAGAAAACACATAAAACACGTAAATGATATCGAGTAACCCTTCACCGTTACCTTTTCGCGTCTTTAAACGATTTCTAAACCTTCCTAGTCTCCACCTACAATTAGATAATAAAAGATGAATATCATTCACCTTGAGAAAGACGGATAATTTAAAAAGCGAGAAAGACGGTAATTTTATTACCAATACGGATAGAGGAAGATGAGAGGGGAAGAATAAGACGAACTTACGTGAATTTGAACAAGAAATGAGCGAGGTACGACGATTCTAAGATTAGATGAAAATGGAGGCAAGGTTTTGGGTTTCTTAGAGAAGAAGAAATGTTGAGTTGTGTTTGTGTGAGTATAAATTAGGTTAGTAGTAGTATGAGGGAGTATAAGGGAAAAAGTCAAGAAAAAGTCAAAGACGGCTTAAGACGGGTTTTACCTGAAATCTCGCGGAAATTCCAAATACGAACTCGGAAATTCTAAATTCGACTCGGAAAATTAAATTCTAAATTAAAACTAAATTTCACTAAAAAGTATCCGTAAAATATTTTTACTAGAAAAATAGGGTACATTTGCGGGTGTTACAAAACCGATTTCAAAATAAAACCATTTTACAAAACCTTTTTAGCAGACATCAGACGTCGAGAAGAAACGCAATAACAGTTGCGCCTCTTCCAGAGGCTGACCTGGTCCTGCTCTTCTTCATCTTTCTCTAGTTCCTGTGATTTTGTTCTTTTTCTTGGTTCCTTTTGTTCGTACATAAACCATATTTCAATATAATCTTTCACATAAAACGTTTTGTTCTTGACCTAAAATCCTAATCATTCGATATTAGCGGGTATTCGTCTTTAAATCAAATTTGGGTCTTGGAGATTTGATTTGTTCATATCAAGTCTCTGAAGTTCATTATTGATACAAATCGTAGTATAATTGATGTTTTAAAGCATTTTCACTCGAGTTATAGGTTAATAAATAAATGTAAATAGACAAAAAAATGTTAAATACTCGCGATTCTATCTTCGGAGTCAGAATTCAGCTCAAGAATAGACGCAATGAGCCGTGCGCCTGTTCTAGAGGATGCAGCTACTGCTGCGCATGTTATGGGTTGACTTTTGTTCCTGAACTTCCGTTCTCGCTTTTACGTAGCTTTAATTACGTAATTAAATAACTAATAGTCGTAATATCGCTCCTAATTTGTCTTTTAGTTTTCAAATCTTTTCTTTTTCTTTAAATCTCCGTTTTGAATATACTTATGACTTGGATCTTGTAATCCGTTGTAATTTTATTTATTCATTGTAATTGTATGATTTTTGCTTCTCTCTCATATGTAATTAATTATAAATCCCTAATTTCGACATAATTGTGTGCTAATTACATGTTCACCGACATAGTCTAATTCACATGCTAGGATAAATATGTTGTATGTTGCATTGCATGCATATAATCGATAACATATCAAGTACGAACGATTTCCCTAATCATTAGTGGAGGCCGCTATCGAGGCGGGCGGGATTACGTGTTCGATTAAAGAGCTTCCGAATACGTACCCTCACCCCTTACTCCAGATCTTTGTAAACATCCATGTTCATTGGCATCCACGAGAGTCATTCTAGACATGCATAGAATGCTAAGGGTAACGAGTTCTTAGAGTTCATGTCATTACTTTGTGTCTTGACATGGCATAAAGTATTCGAACGGTTTCAATTTCTTATAAAAATTGGCGGCGACTCCACAAATGCGTTATTTTACGCTTGTCCGCCCAAGCGCACCCCTCCGTGGTCCCCCCTTGTACCACAGTGTTGTAGAAGGTCTCCCCCATGAAAGGGGTGATGAGATTCTAGAAAAGATGGAAGTTGATCCCAAAGTACATTGGACCATTTTATATTTTAGCGCGTGTCCCGGAAATAGCTTATAAATTGCTTCTACCCTTGGCTCTCGAGAAGGTGCATAATATTTTTCATGTATCGCAATTGCTGGAGTACGTGAGCGATCCTTCTCACGTATTGGAAGCTGATTCGATTGAGGTAGATGAGAGTCTTACGTATGAAGAGTCGTAAAGGAGATTTTGGACAATAAAGTGCACAAGACCCGTGGCCGCGAGACTCGTCTACTAAAGGTGTTATGGTCTAACTATAATGTGGAAGATGGTCGAGGACGCGATGAGGGAGCGTTAACCTCGTATTTTCGAGGTATGTTTGGTTACGGGGACTTAATCTTCATTTTAAACGAGGGTGAGATATAGTTTATTGTATTGTTTTAGTCTTTCATCGTTGAAGTTTGTTATTGTTTTGTCTTTGGTATATATTTTGTTGTAGTTGTTGGCTAAAGAAAGTTGTGTTTGGATAGCCTTGTGTGTTGAGGTGTTGGTACTTGAACGATTGTTGTGACGGTGTTTTAGTTGCGGTTTTTGTCTGTGTGTATGTGTGTGTGAACTTTGATGATGATGTTTTTTTAAGGGGGAAAAATTGTAATACTAGAGCCTTTAATCGGTCGAGTTTAGTGTGTACTTGTTCGAGTGAGGAAGTTACTTGATTGAGTTGAGGGTAACTCGGCCGAGTAAGGTTGTTACTCAGTCGAGTTAAAGAAAACTTGGTCGATTTGGTGACACTCGGTCGAGTGGTATGGACTTGGGTGTTTTAGTTTTGTCCTGCAAGTTTTTCCTCGATCGAGTGGGGGTTACGCGGTCGAGTGGTATGGACTTGGGTGTTTTGGTTTTGTCCTGCAAGTTTTTCGTCGATCGAGTAAGGGTATACTCGGTCGAGTGGGGGTTACGCGGTCGAGTGGATGGATTATTTGACCGAGTAAGTCTCGTGTTTAGCAACTCTGTTTTTGTTATCCGCCTGGAACTTATTTAATATAAATAGGACTCTTATCTTTTATTAATCCTTCTTTATTGTTATTACAAACATAAATCCTCTCATAAACTCTTTCATCACACCCTAATTACTCTCTAATTCCTCCTAATCTTGCTCTTAGGTTAGTTGGCCCGTTTATCCTAGCCCGAGGAGCGAGAAGAAGATCAATCTTCTAGATCTCTCTTTGATCTGTTCCAATAGTTTTAACTCATTTCATCTCTAATCTTGTGATTTCCTCTAATCATCTTTTAACTTACGTCTAGAGTAATTAGTGAGATTATGTTAATTAGTTTGATTATTAGGTTGAGATTTATGTTATTAAGTTTATTTATATTGTTTAGATTGAAATATATTGATTATCTTGAGTTTGGTTATTGTTGCTAGAGTAGAACTTGGGAAAATTGTTATAGATGATGGAATTGTTGTTGAATATCATATAAATTGGGAAAAAGTGTTGTAGATTGTAGTTTAATAATTATTAGCCTCGAATTTGGGGTAATTTGTCCTAGATTATAGTTTGTTGACTTGATAGTGTAAGAATTGGGGGAATCGTTGTGATTAGTGATAATGAGTAGGAAATGGTAGGAATTAGTATTAATTAGGATTATTGTGTTATTATAGGTAATGACTTTGTAGAGGAGGAAATAAAGTTTTCCTTGATTGAGCTTGCTTGTGTTAATCTTGCTAAAATATAGGTTAATCCTCCTCGGTTTATGTGTATGAGATTGATTGATGTGTATTATGACATGTGACATTTTGAATAAAGTTTGGGTGTGGATTGTGATATTCTGATACGGATTGTGATTGTGATATGGATTGTCATATGTTGATGTTTGGAGGTGTTTGATATATGGAGCGGTTGCGGGAAACTGGCGTCATAGACTCTGTGGGCCGCTCTTCATGGGTCCCGCCATGGAAAAGTTAGTGCACGTGGTTATGACGTGGGTATGGGGTAACTTGCTGCGGTAGGGCCCATGATTTCTACGTGTGCCCTGGATACGGCAGCACATGACAATGTGCTATTTGATGGCATCGCGAGTTGTTGTTAGGGTGCGCTATTTGATGGCACTAGAGAGGTGTGATGATGATATTATGATTGGATATGAGATTGATTATGGACATGTAAACTGACCGTTGGTTTTTTGTTTATTACCGTGACCCATACAATATTTCCGACCTATGGCGAGTAGGTGTAAGTAGTTGATGATAATATGATTTGTCAAGGATGCATGGGGATAGATTGTACATGCTTTGACGAGAGTGTATTGAGTCTTTACATGTTTTACTTTAGTCTTGTTGTATACTTTTCGACTTGTAGTTTTGATTGAGTCGGATTTGAACATAGCTTTTTTACTTTTGACTTGACATTTCATTTATGTAATGCATTATCTGTTTTGAGATTTACGATTTGGTATATCCTACCTCAAGAATCCGGGGTGTGACACCTCCCATTACTCGAGAAATGTCTTACCGATAGGCTCTCAGGTAAAGCGGGGTGTTAAATTAATGGTTTTTTTTAGAAATGATTTTTTCTTTAATAGTGTTCATATCAACATCAACAAGCTCACTCTTATCTGTGCTAATGGCATTAATGTTTGGAATGAGACGAGATTTAAGGATTTGGACAATCCTGATAAAGATAACTCAGTTAGGAACAATATTAGTAGTAAAAAAGAAATTACATGGGAGAAACCTTTAAACTGTTTTCTTATACTTAGTTTTGACGGATCCAAATTAGTTGAGCATAAAGCTGCTTTGGGATATTCAATATGACACCATAATGGTAAACTTATTTTACTATGAGTTATAACATGTGGATCTAATAGAATTCTTGTTGCAGAAACGCTTGAATTAATAGAAGGCAATTTGGCTAATAAATCTCTAGGAGTTTCGAAATTAATAATTGACGGTGACTATCTTTGTGTTACCAAATTCGTAATATTTGGCAAAGTCCGTGGGAAATCATAACCATTAAACTAGATCTTCATTTCTTTGAGAAAGTGATAGTTCAACATTGCTTCCGGGGGCCAACAAAGTCGCTGACTCTATGCCCTTTATTAAACATTATTGTCCAACTCTTTCAAGGTGATTTGAAAGTCATTGGACATAATTTACCTCGCTCATCCGAAAGAATGGTCATATCCTAGAGATCAATTTAGTTTTCTTACCTAATAAAAAAAATGACTCATTTTTTAAAAAGTTGAAATAAGGCATGTGATTTGATGATTGGTAAATGTTGCGGAGCATCACTTAGGCTCCATTATGGTAAGTTTATATGATAAAATGTTGTTTTAGTGAAAACGAAGGAAATAGATAATAGCTCTTAACTCTCAAGTCTTAAGGATGTACTCCTATGAAAAAGAATAAACCATATAAACAGAAAGGCGGAGGGCAAATACATAGGCTTATGAAGAATACATATGAGTACATGGCATAGAAGCCTTTTTGAATAAATTGCAAAAAAGAAGAATTATATCTTGTAATAGTTTTGTACTATTGTTGGCTATATTTTTGTATTCTAGTGATGAAATAGTGTGATCTCAAAGAAACATACATGCTTATTACACCAAGTGGAGAAAGTGAAGCAAAAGATAGAAGGAGACCAACTCAATAGTATATACCTTAAATAACAGTGAGAAGCAAAGCAAGTTAGAAAGGCTTCTTGATTGCTATTCACCCTATAAGAAGTCACAATTGGGAAAAAAGGATGCTTGTGATCTCCATTTAATATGTAAACTTATTCATTACATTTCTTGGTGTGATCCTATCACACTCACACTTATATATTTATAAAAAAACAATTATAAAAATTACTCCTAAAATGAAAGATAGAGTTCCTTAAGCAAGCTAAGTTTTGGGCATGCAATTATTATGGGCAATGGTTATAGTAGGGTAGGCGTAAGCCTAACTCCTTTACTACTTGGAGTGTGACCAAAGTACCAAACCCATTTCCCTGTTGCCCACGTGGCTGATGATATAAGCATGAAGTAGGATGATGACCGGACTCACTATATCCAAAATTGTTTAGTATGGTCGGACAGTTCGTTGCTGTTAATAGTTATGGCAAATTCTTTTTTGAGATGCACTATTTTCGTAGTCCGTCTAAAAAATAGGACACGGATATGTTGCTATTTTTTTTGGTAAAGTGTTACAACAACTTATGCCAACTTGTTTTTAATAGTGGTCATATTTAGCTGTAAAATGGTTATAAATCTCGTCTTATTACATCAGACGAAAATAGTCCGTCTGAAGCAAGATTAACTGGTTGTTATAAATCAAAAATCAATAGCTATATAAAATCGATAGTTATCTCCTATTAGTTTTTCTGGAAGGCCCATATGGGTAAACCTGTCAAACGGGTTAAACGAACAGGTTTCATGTTTTGACAATTACGGGTACGGATTTAATACAATTCTCACCTAATATAAGTTTGTAAAAATACCGGTTTGTAAAATACGGGTATCATTATTATTACTTTTACTTTAATGGCTCTCGTTGTAGGTTACTTTTACTACTCTCATTGCTACTACTTTTAAATTTCCCACTACTCTCATTGCTACTGCATTAAATTTAATACGCTCACTGTTATTATTATTTCCGTTACTATTTACACTAGTGATTAGTGTTATATTTACATAATATTCTCATTGTTAACTTCTTTTGCTAGTATCACAATTACTTTTGTTATTTAATTATTTTTCTTAAAATAATATTTTAAAAAGCATATACTTCGTATTAAATATTTACATTCCTTAAATCAACGTATTACTTAAAATTTTATCAAACATGGTTTTTATATTAGTTGGCCATATTACCCTTATATTCGACTTATATTTTTAAATAAATAAATAAATAAATAATTCCCTAATTCGAATTGTTACCTTTATATCTTATATGATTCATTACTTCAAATCAAAAAGTGCATGACAAATATCGACCATAAAAGGTCTTGATTTCATAATTATATATAATAGTATTAGAAACAAGATATTTGATTCATCTAAATGTAATTAGTATTATGTCTTTTGAACGAAGTTAAAACGCACCAAAATATATATATGTAAGAAATAAGATAAATTCACAACAAAGAAAAGTAAAACACATTACAGTGCAATAATGTCATCACTAGTTTTAATCCCTTGTAAGAATTACACGGATTACTTTTAAAATTATTATATATAAAATATGTTAACTAATATATTAGTTAACCTTTTGATGTTATTTTATAATTTATACAACTATCTTAACAAATTTTATATAGAATGATGAGTACGATATATAAAAAGTAATAAAATAACCAACTAAATAAATGGCAAAATTGAAAGATGGAAAAGAAAATAGATAATGCCTATGCCACTTTTTTGCTCCACAAAACTATTGTCCTTCAATTTAAAGTGGCCTCACCATTATTTTACTTTTTATCTAAAATCATTCCAAATTGTTAACCATTCACAAGGACAGTTTTGTGTCACTTTTGTTAATTAGGAATCTTCTATTACTATACAAACACAGTTTTGTGAATCTATAAAGGTGGAGTAAATCGAATACGGTTAGCAGATTTTAGTTAATTATTTAATTAATTAGCATAACTAAGAAAGTCATTTGCTAATTAGCCGAGTATCTGACAATCTGATTACTTTGATGTATATATTAAATAGGTTGCTATACTACTATTAGCAGAATATTTAAAAATAGTAGATTACAAGCAATATGGTAAATTGATGGATCAATCTTTAATTTAGGCTGGAATTTTCTAATTTTGCTTACTAATATACCGTTTACCAAAATGGCCAGAATAGTATTAGGATGTTAAGAAACCCGATTTTCAACATGTGAGTATAATCCCACATTGATAAAAGAGGGCGAGTTTACCATCTAATAAGGCAAGAGGTTTTTTTTTTTTTTTTTTTTTTTTGACTCCCTCTATTGTCTATTGGTTTTAGGAGGAATCTCCTTGGGCTTATAAAGCGGACTCTCTCTTCTCAGTTCGGGTAAGACCCAGGCCCGATTATGAATTTAACAGATACTCCCTCCGTCCCGGTCATTTGTTTACCATTTCCATTTTTTAGGGTGTCTCATTCATTTGTTTAACTTTCTATATTAGGAAGTTAATGTATGATTAATTTGATCACCCAATGGGACTATTGTCCACATGTCATCCAGCAAGTACCACTACAAAACAAAGGTAAATAAATGACCGGGACGGAGGGAGTACAAAGTATAAAAAGTATTTTTTATGATAAATTTATATAATTTGTTTTTTTTCTTTTACGAAAAAGTTTAGATTAAGGGTAGGTCTTACCCATTCCAAGGACATGGCAGACCACCGGCCTCATAGAGGGGTTACATTGGTGTTTACAGAATGTCTGCCAACAGAACTATATTTTAACTCAATAAAAGTTAAACCCCTTATTTTATGGATAGAAGGTGAACTCTTTAACCTTAGTACCAACCCTGTAATTTATATAGTTTGGGAAGACAGTCTTTCTACAAATATTTATATAGGAGTAGATAGACGACGGTCCATTTATAAGCTTTTTAGTTGTCAACTATTGCTGCCAAAAAAAGAAAAAAAAAAAAAATCTATTGCTATTTTCAACCGTAGAAACTTTGGAAAGCAAATTAAATTGGATTTTTAGATGAGAGTAACTTTTCAACATGTCCATCTAGTCCCAGCCTCTATTTTTTGAAACACGAAATTGAAATTGAAATTGAAATGGAAATGAATCTCGTACATACTCTTTCCTATGTCTTAGATTGGCCGTCATGTAGCTCTATCTTCTAACACGAGCAAATTCTGACGAATCTTAGAACAGGAGCAACAACTAATATTACTCAAATACCAAATTCTATAAACAAATTAAATAACCTCGACAAAACTCTATTAATAAAATAAAAAAATGCAAATATATGTCATTTTTACAGATAATTAAGCAGGACAATGATATATAAACAACACAAATTCTTATTTGTGACGGACCGACCCGTCGCAAGCTTGCGACGGGTCAATTCCCTCTCACAAAGTGCAAGTGGGTGGGAAATGGAGCCCCTCACTTGCACCCCCACTTACACTTTGTGAAAGAAAATTGACCCGTCTAAAGCTTGCGACGGGTCGCCCTATCGCAAGCAAGACTTGCTGTATAAACAATATTGAAGAAGAAGAAAGGGCAATCTATATCCAAACACAAACATTGTTAAAACTCATCTTAATATGAATTTGAGACAGAATCGACCTACAAACATGTAGTTGCTCTTTCATGTATGCCTTTTGCTGTATCATGGACATTTTGTTAGCGTAATATTCGGAGAATATTACGAGTTGTTAGTATAATATTTTGATTGTGTCAATATTTGTATTCCTTATTTACGGGATTATATTTAGGAAATTAGCTAAGTAGTTTCCTAGTTTCTAGCATCTTAGGTGTATATAAACTCTGACTCTTTACGTAATAAGACATGACAATTCTTCGCAAAGTCTTCTCTTGTTCATTGTTATCAGTTCCTACATGGTATCGTGAGCAGATTATTTTGTTCCTGTTTTCAAATCGTTTTTTTTTCGTCATCCATCATGGTTGATGACAAACCACAAAAGGGCACTGCTACTAGCAGTGGTCATACTATCAATCCCGTCTATGCTCTTTCCAGTCAGGACGGTACGGGGGCAAAGATTACACACGTCATTCTCACTGGACCGAACTACGAGGAATGGGCAAAAGGTTTTCGCGTCGCGTTAGGCGCCAAGAGGAAATTAGGGTTCATCAATGGGACTCTCCGGACACGGCCTACTGATCCTGCTGAATGGGACGATTGGGAGGCTGTCAATTATACTGTCATAGCGTGGATCTTTAATACTATTGAACCCCGCCTTAGGTCGTCAATTTCATATCGCCAAGTTGCGTACGATCTATGGGAGGATATCCGTTTGCGGTTCTCGGTGGCCAATGACATCAAGATTTATCAAATTCAATCCGATCTTGCCGATTGTAAACAAAAATCTGGTGAGTCCGTTATGGATTATTATGGTCGAATTAAAAAATTATGGGATGACATAAATGATTTTGATTCTTTACCCAACTGTGAGTGCTGCTCTAAGTGTGATTTGCAAAGCGTTTTACGTAAACGTCGCGAGGCTGACCAGGTACGAGGTTTCCTTATGGGCCTTGACTCCTTTTATGTTACTGTACGTTCGAATATTCTTGGTACCTCCCCTTTACCAGCTATGCAGATTGTGTATTCCCGTATTGTTCAAGAGGAGGAGGTGCGCAATGTGGTTCAGTCTCGGGAGGAGGCTGGAATCAATCCAATGGCTTGTGCCGTGAATAGCAGGCAGCAGCAGCAGAGGAGTGATGGCACGAATCGATCTCGTTACAAGTGCATACACTGTAACAAGGATGGGCATACGATCAGCCGCTGTTGGGAGAAGGTAGGCTTTCCTGTTGGTCACCCCCGTCATTCTGCTCGGACAGGGGACTCGGCAGCAGCAGCTTCGACGTCTAATCCCAAGGCTAACGCGGTTCTGAGTGAGGTTTCTCCTGTTGCTAATATGGTGAGATTGAATGGTAAGAATTCTTTCACATGGATTATTGATACGGGTGCATCGACCCACGTGTGCTGTAATGAAGCGCTATTTCTTTCATGTGAAAGCATTGCTCCTATACATATCAGTCTCCCAAATGGTACTAGTTTGATTGCTCGAAAGGCAGGGACGGTTCGACTCAATGCCAAATTATCAATTTTTAATGTTTTGTTTGTTCCGTCTTTCAAATGCAATCTCTTATCAGTCTCGCAACTTTTGTCCACTCAAAATCTTTTTGTCCAATTTTCTAATTCGCAATGTGTGATACAGGACCATGTCTTGACGACGATTGGAGTGGGTAATCTCTTGGATGGGCTATTCTACCTGATGATGGAAGAACCATGTCGTGTTAATGTTGTGACCGCACAAGACGATGTAGAGTTGTGGCATAGGCGAATGGGACACCCTTCCTCTCGGGTTATGAAGCACATCCCTTCTATTTCTAGTTTTAATGATTCTCAGTTGGATTCTTGTGATATTTGCTTTCGAGCTAAACAGTCTCGTACACCGTTTCCTTTAAGCGACAATAAAGCCGATAATTTGTTTGATTTAATTCATTGTGACGTTTGGGGTCCTTATCATCCTAACCGTGCTTGTGCTTCTCGTTATTTCTTATCTATTGTTGATGATTATTCCCGTTGTGTTTGGGTTTATTTGATGAAAACCAAGGACGAGGTCCCTCGCTTACTTCGGGATTTCTTTTCCTTAATTGACCGTCAATTTAATTGCAAGGTGAAAGTTGTAAGGAGTGACAATGGGACGGAGTTCCGGGGGATTCTCCCTTATTTCCGTGAACATGGGATTTTATTTCAAACCTCAATGGTTAAAACGCCCCAACAAAATGCTCGGGTAGAGAGAAAACATCGGCATATATTAAATGTTGCACGGGCTTTGCGTTTCCAAGGCTCGTTACCTATTGAATTTTGGGGGGGAATGTGTATTGACAGCGGCACACTTAATTAATCGAACCCCTACACGAATTTTGGAAAATAAAACTCCTTTTGAATTATTATTTGGCAAAATTCCGGATATGAGTTTGATTCGTGTTTTCGGGTGTCTTTGTTATGCTAAGAACATTTATTCACGTGATAAGTTTGATTCCCGAAGTCGTCGTTGTATTTTTCTTGGATACCCATTTGGTAAGAAAGGGTGGCATTTGTATGATCTTGAGACGGGAGATATTTTTCAGTCACGAGATGTTCGATTTTTTGAAGATCAATTCCCATTTGCTTTCCCTGATAGTGAGTTGCATAACACTGATTCTTTAGCTGACGAGTATGATAGTGTGCTCTTTGGTGATGATGAACCTGTGGGTGACATTCAGCAAGGTGTCCAAGGGGGGTCACAGCAGCGGCAGCCCTCTGAGGATGTTCCAGAGGACACGGGTACACAGCCCACGCAGCAGCAGCTCTCTTTGGACATCCCAGAGGACACGGGTACACAGCCTGCACAACAACCTCCGACGAACACAGTGGCTCCTGATCAGAATGTTGCTCGTAATGACAGTGATGGGAACGAGTCTACTGTTGACGAGGACCCTAGTAATGAGCATACTAATAGCGAGGTAACTGTTGACGAAATGGGTCGAGGAAAACGAATAAAATTCGATAATCCTCACCACAAAGATTTTGTGCGCTGGGATAAGATCAAGCAAAACATTAACACGACTTTGGTTTCTTCCCGCCCGTCACCCACTTCAGCGTCCGTCAGAGGTACTTCGTATCCTATTGCTAATTACGTTAATTGTCACAATTTCTCGTCTGCCCACAACCATTTTCTTGCAGCTATTACAAATGACACGGAACCCACTTCCTTTAAAGAACCTATCCTTGATCCCAAATGGAAGACATCAATGGAAGAGGAAATTGCAGCATTAGAAACTAATGAAACTTGGTCCGTAGTGGATTTGCCACCCACGAAATCCGCTATTGGCTGTATGTGGGTTTATAAAATAAAGCGAAAATCTGACGGCTCAATTGAACGTTACAAAGCAAGACTTGTCGTACTTGGCAACCATCAAAAAGAAGGGATTGATTTTGCTGAAACTTTTGCTCCTACCGTTAAAATGGTTACAGTCCGAACTTTTCTTACTGTCGCTGCCATAAACAATTGGGAGTTGCACCAAATGGACGTTCAAAATGCATTTCTTCATGGTGATTTACTGGAAGAAGTTTACATGCGTCTTCCACCCGGTTTCAGTCATGGGCTACAAGGAAAAGTCTGCCGTCTCCATAAATCCTTGTATGGCCTTCGACAATCCCCACGGTGTTGGTATGCTAAGCTTGCCTCGGCTTTGTGTGAGTATGGTTTTTCTCATAGTCCGTCTGATCATTCTTTATTTGTTTATCGTAAAGGTGACATTGTGCTTAATATTCTTGTGTATGTTGACGACTTGGTAATTGCTGGAAATAATAGTGTTGCTATCAATGATTTTAAACGTTACCTAAGTAGTTTCTTTCGTATGAAAGACTTAGGTAAATTGAAGTATTTTTTGGGCCTCGAAGTAGCACGGAATTCCAGCGGTATCCTCGATTTATTGGCAGAAACAGGCCTTTTGGGTTCTAAACCCGCTCTTGTCCCTATGGAGGAGAAGCACGAGCTTGCTCTACATGTAGAGCCGTTATTTGCTTAGCCTACCATGTATCGTCGCTTAGTCGGCAAGTTGATTTATCTTACTCTTACTCGTCCCGAGATTAATTATTCGGTTCATATTTTGTCACAATTCATGCAAACTCCTTCTCAGGCCCATTGGGACGCTGTTGTCCGTGTGGTTCGATACCTGAAAGGAAATCCAGGACAGGGTATATTATTACGAGCTGACACTTCTATGGTACTTGAGGCCTATTGTGATGCCGATTATGGTAGTTGTCCTATCAGTCGCCGTTCTCTGACTGCATACTTTGTTTCTCTCGGAGGTTCTCCCATATCTTGGAAGACTAAGAAACAAGCTACTGTATCTCGCTCTTCTGCTGAATCTGAATACCGTGCCATGGCTTCCGCTACATGTGAAATTCTTTGGTTGAAAGGTTTACTTCGAAGTATGGGTTTTGAACATCCGGGGGCTATCACGCTCCATTGTGATAGTCAAGCGGCTATCCATATTTCTAATAATCCTGTGTTTCACGAACGAACCAAGCACATTGAGATTGATTGCCATTTCGTTCGTGACGAAATTTTACGGGGTACCATCCTACCGTCTTATGTACATACCAGCTCTCAATTAGCAGACATACTCACAAAGGCTCTCGGGCGTATCCAGTTTCATCGACTACTGGGCAAGTTGGGCATTGCGAACCCCCATGCTCCACCTTGAGGGGGGGTGTTAGCGTAATATTCGGAGAATATTACGAGTTGTTAGTATAATACATTTTTTTCTGTTATATTTCCATACACTACCCTTTTCTTTAAACAAACAAAATACAAACAAACTAGTTTTAACCCCGTGCAAAATTACACGGGGGTGTTTTTATGAAGAATAGTAAAGATATTATTAATAAAACATACACGATACAGTTGCGTGAAATTTATGGAATTAGTTATTTTACAAAAAATAATTCTTGTCTAAGGGGCTTTGACACTAAATTAGTGTAAATAAAACGACCTTACAATTTTACTTATTGAGAGACTAAATATAAACTGATGGGAATATGGTACAAAAAGTAATAAAGGTGTATGTATACTATAAAATTGTATATTGGATACTAATTAAAAATAGTTACAATATATGATAAAACATGTACGACTGATATGAAAACTTGTACCAAACAAAAGAGACATTGTGAGATACAAACAATCAATAATAGTTGAATTTATATTTCTTAAATTTTTTTTTGTTATTAATTTGTAATCTCTTCAATATTTTTTTTTTGTTAAATCTATTAAGACATTGATTTAAATAGTAAAAGAAAAATTGAGATAGAAAGTTTATCCGCTGTCTTCTTATTTGTGTATATATTTTATTATAATATTTAAGATAAAGTTTAAAAAATGACTGACGCGGAGGGAATAAGATTTACAAAGTCAAGGGTAAAGTTGAGAAGATAGGAAAAATGTCAAAGACGCGTAATTTTTTCAATCAGTTTTTCGAATTCTGGTTTATTTGGCCCCGTCTTTAATTACCCCAAATGTGTTATACAGAGTATAAGACAAATGAAATTTATGGAGAGGATCGAACTAAATAGTGAAACAAAAAAACTATACATGAACATACATAAACTCTAAATGAAAGTAATGAACTAAAAAATGGGGTCCACCATTACTTCTCCTAATCTCCATGTATATGTATTTGAAAAAAAAAGTTTTTGTGATGACATGGATTAATGTGAGTGTTTTAAATGTTTGTGTTTTAATATATAGGTGATTTTCCCTATTTCTTTGCGTGAGACATAATCAAATTCTACAAAATATGCAATTACGGATATCAACTATCATAGCAAACAAGAAAAAAATTTGATC
Source organism: Heliosperma pusillum (assembly GCA_022085475.1). Lineage (NCBI taxonomy): Eukaryota > Viridiplantae > Streptophyta > Magnoliopsida > Caryophyllales > Caryophyllaceae > Heliosperma > Heliosperma pusillum. Next base: position 5,297 of record JAIUZE010071917.1, on the reverse strand, counting down.
ATCAATATATGCAGTAATTTGATCGATCACATCAGAAATCATTTCAATTAGGGTAATGTGTTTTACGATTAGGGCTTTTACAATGAAGGATTGTGGTGAGGACGGGGTGGTGCCGCAGTTGTAATGTTTGGGAGGGTGTAGGATCGGGGTCGCCACTCTGAGTCAGAGATAGTGGCATGAGGTAAGAGGCGATAGGGGAGGGGCGATAGTCTAGGTAGCACGAAAACGGACACGGACACGGACACGGACACGACACGGACACGTGATACAACATCTCGTGAAATTTAGGACACGGGACACGGCGTTTAAATTTAATAAAATATATATTTTATAGTTATAAATAACGTACGATTTTATTTTTATATTGGTATTTGATATTAAATGTAAATATTTGAAAGTAAAATTTGACTTTGACTATAATTTATTTTCATTTCCCGCCCAACTCTTCTTCTAATTAATCTCTTTTAGTCTTTCAACCTCTTGTTCCTTATTTATAGATGTACGTGTGTCCGACACAGTGTAAGGGTTAATTCCGTACACTACTTCGAACGGAGAATGACCCGTGGCATAGGTAGGAGACCTATTATAGGCGAACTCGGCGTGCGCAAGTTTCACATCCCAATCCTTTTGAGTACGGCTTACCAACCCGCGTAAGAGAGTACCCAAAGTGCGATTCGTGACCTCCGTTTGCCCATCCGTTTGCGGATGATAGGATGTACTAAAGAGAAGCTTGGTGCCCACCTTCCTCCAAAGAGTATTCCAAAAGTAACTAAGAAATTTGGAATCACGATCCGACACAATCGTCTTGGGAATGCCGTGTAAACGAACCACCTCCTTATAAAACAAATCCGCCACATGACTAGCATCATCGGTCTTGTGACAAGCCCCGAAGTGAGCCATTTTAGAAAACCTATCCACCACAACCATAATAGCATCCTTCCCTCTAGCGGTGCGGGGCAAAGCGACAATAAAATCCATCGACAAATCCTCCCATGGCCGTATCGGAACGGGCAGCGGCGTGTATAAACCAGGTTTAAAGGAGCTTTTGGACATTTGGCACGTCACACATTTACTCACAATCTTTGTTACGTCACCCAAAAGTTTTGGTCAAAAGAAATGCTCTTTAATGACCGCCACTGTCTTTGCTATACCGAAGTGACCGGCTAGCCCTCCTCCATGAGCTTCACGAATGAGTAGCTCTCTGACCGGATGCTTGGGAACACAGAGACGGTTATTACGAAACAGAAACCCTTCTTGCAAAACATACTCGTCGGATGCACCACTCTTACACTTTTCAAAAATAGAGCCAAAGTCAGTGTCCCCCTGGTAATAATCTTTCAAAGATTCAAATCCCAACAACCTTACATCCAACGTAGCCAATAGAGTATATCGCCGTGACAGTGCGTCGGCTACGATATTGCTGCTACCAGATTTATATTTTGAAGAGAAATGGAATGATTGCAAAAATTCCACCCATTTAGCGTGCCTTGGACTCAATTTTTGTGGACCATTAATATACTTAAGCGACTCATGGTCGGAGTGTAACACGAAATGGTTAGGACGGAGGTAGTGGCTCCAATGTCTTAATGCTCGTACAATGGCATAAAATTCCTTGTCGTAGGTACAATAATTCAAACGAGCACCATTCAATTTCTCCGAAAAATATGCTATTGGTTTCTTCCCCTGTATCAACACCGCACCAATCCCGACACCACTAGCGTCACATTCGACTTCAAAAGCTTGAGAAAAATTGGGTAGAGCCAAAATAGGAGCAGAACATAATTTCTCTTTAATTAACTCAAAGGCAACTTGAGCCTCCTTACTCCACGCAAACACCCCTTTTTTCATACAATTAGTAATTGGACTCACAATGGAATTAAAATCTCGAATAAAACGACGATAAAATGAAGCTAAACCGTGAAAAGAACGAACTTCACTAACCGTTTTAGGGGTAGGCCAAGACTTAATTGCTTCGATTTTAGCCGGGTCGACGGAAAGTCCTTCTTTTGAGACTATATTCCCTAAGAACACGACACTGTCAACGAGAAAAGTACATTTCTCCTTCTTCCCGTATAATTTTTGGACGCGCATAACCTCGAAAACCTGCTTCAAATGCCACAAATGTTCCTCCTCATTTCTACTGTACACCAAAATATCATCAAGGTAGACCACCACAAATCGACCCAAAAACGGTTTGAGCACTTCATTCATTAATCGCATAAATGTACTCGGGGCATTGGAAAGCCCAAAGGGCATAACTGTCCATTCATAAAGACCGTGCTTCGTCTTGAAGGCCGTCTTCCACTCGTCTCCTTCCCGCATTCGAATTTGATGATACCCGCTCCGCAAATCAATTTTTGAAAACACAACCGTACCGTGGAGTTCATCTAACATATCGTCTAGCCTTGGGATTGGAAAACGGTACTTGATGGTGATATTATTCACGGCCCTACTGTCCACACACATTCGCCATGAACCGTCTTTTTTTGGAACGAGTAATACGGGCACAGCGCAAGGGCTCATACTTTCCCGAACGAAGCCACGAGCCATCAGTTCTTCAATTTGCCTCTGCAATTCTTTGGTTTCCTCCGGATTACAACGGTAAGGGGCTTTATTAGGCAAAGGAGCCCCTGGAATTAAATCTATTTGATGTTCGATCCCACGAATAGGTGGTAATCCGGGTGGCAAGTCATCGGGGAAAACTTCTCGGTAGTCCTCCAACAGTTGCAATACGGGACTGTCCAATTCGAAAGACTGACCAGAAATTGATTTGTCACTGGTGATGAGCAAATACACCACTTCCCCATGTTGCAGAACCTTTTTTATTTCCCGCTCATTAATTAACAAGGACTGGTTCGAATTCGATTTTGTTGGAGTGTCCGTGCTACCTAGGCGATAGTAAGGGAAGAGTGGCGACATGGGAGGGGAGTTAGGTGAGGATGGAACGACGATGGGTGGAAGATGGGGCGGAGGAGCGCAGTGGCAGAAAATAGGTATTCAATCGGCTGATGGTCGTGCCAGCGACAGATGGTCGGTTGTGGTCGGGGGTAATTGTTTAAAATGCGTCTATGATTGAGTAAATTGTGTCCATAAAAGAGCATAACCCTAAAATTATATAACGCGGTTATTTCTACCAAATAGGACTACTATGCTTTATGCACTATGCACTATGCACTATGCACTATGCACTATGCTCTCTCTCTCTCTCTCTCTCTCTCTCTCTCTCTCTCTCACACACACACACACACACACACACACACACACACACATATATATTTTGGGTTCAAATGAGTCCCCTTAGTATATTTGATTACTTTAGTCCTAATCCAAGGGCGCCCTTGGATTAGAAGGATGAGTGGCTGAGATTAAAACAAAATCAATGGTCAAGATGATAAGACACATTCAATCCTTTCCGATTGAAACCCTAGTATTAATAGCATCCACTCACTCTCTTATTTTCATTCTCACATTATCCCACTCTCTCTCTACCTTCTTTCTCTCTCATATATCCTCTAAAAAAAACCAAAAAATACTCCCCTCTCCTCACTCACCAAACATTTAACTCCATCCCTACTTCCACCGCCACCTGCCAATGTCACCTCCACCACCACAAACACTCACTCTGCCGCCGCCCTCCGTCACCGTCCTCTGTCACCTCCACCACCTCTGTCGCCTCTGTTCTTCCTCCGTCGCACCCCAACCTGCCACCACCCCTCACACCGACGACCCCCACCTACCACCCATGCCACCTCTATTCTTCGTCTGTGGTCCGCCGTCTCCTCTCTGCCCCTGCCTACCTCCACTCCTCTAACCACCACCAAAAAATTTCATTTTGTCTCAATTTTTTTTCTCAGATCTGAAAGATTTGGGCCATATTGGTGTTGGCTGGTGGAGGGAAGCACGTGGGGATGGTGGTCGGAGGGGTGGGGGCGCGTTAAAGAACTCTTCTTCTCATTTTATTTTGTTTTTTTTTTTTCAGATTTACACCATCATATTTTTAGTCCATTTTTTGAATCTTTTTTAAAATCTGAAAAAAAGGTAAAAAGGGTAAAAAAAAAACACAACCACCACCATTTCATATCTCGTTTTTTATTTTTCAGATTTATTATGTTTTTTTATTTTATTTTAGATCTCATTTTTTGTTTTGGTATATGTCTTTTTTCTCTAGATCTACTTTGCTTTTTTTTTTTTTTTCCGGATCTACATTTTTTAGATCTTGATTTTGATTTTTAAAATTTCTTATGTTTACTTTTTATTTATTTTATATGTGGTTTTGGTGGTTAGTGGAGTTTTTTTTCCAGATCTAAAGTTACACCATTATGTACTAAAGTTACATAATTATGGACTAAGGTTACATCATTTAAAAGTTATATAACTAAAGTTACATAGGTAAGGACTAAAGTTACGCCATTAGGGACTAAAGTTACTGTACCAAAAAAGAAAGGACTAAAGTTACGCTATTATGGACTAAAGTTACACTAAAAAGAATAAACTCACCTAAACATATATATATCTTAAAAATTCAAATTAATACAATAAATTACATTTTAGTGTAAAGTTACACCATAAATGAGTAAGGTTACACAAATAATACTTGAAGGCTCACTAATAAAGGTTAAAGTAACACTCGTAAAAATGGTAAAATTAAATCATATTTATGTGACAACCCTCGCGAAAGCAGAAAAATAAAACAAACAAGCATGTGAATTATATTGCGGAAATAGGTAGTTTTAAAAACTTTTATACATGCAAGTTAAATAAAACGAGGAGTGTCAAAATATTACAACTAAGTACGGAAATAAAACAAAGAGACGGAGTCTCTGCAAATGTTAACAAAGAACAAGTGTTTAGCAAAACTAGCTAAAATCGTCTAGAGGTGAAACTTCCAGGGACAAAGCCCGCTAGCTCACACCCGAACCCCAAAATATATCATATCCAAAAAGTCATCCAAGCAAGCAACCTGTTCATCCATGAAAAACATGAACGCCACAGTCAGTGGGGAGTAACTCCGGGTTCTCCCAGCCATATCACATTAAACGTACATAAAAGGAAATACAAAAGTAGAGCATGCATATATAGATATACATATGAGATACGATAAGAATAGATAGGCAATTCTATAGATAATGATAAGAGCATAAGAGGCACAAATCCGAATCCATCATGTTATTCAAAGACTCGGGGAAGACACTCTTAGGCAACCGAATACGCTCACTAGGGCTTGCATCTCACCGTTAGCGGTATAAGTTTGATAAGATTGATACTCGACAAACAAACCATTCCAAGTCATGCAATGA
>JAIUZE010071915.1:0-28432 GCA_022085475.1 Heliosperma pusillum | reverse complement strand
TTTAAATAAAATTTCGGTCTTCAAACTTATAAGGCGAGTCGGGAAAAAGTCAACGAAAGTCAAAGTTGACTGAAAGTCAAGAAAAAGCAAAGATGACTTAAAAGTCAAGAAAAGTTTATGACGACTTAAAAGTCAAGAAAAGTCAATGACGATTTAAAAAGTCAAGAAAAGTCAAAGACGACTTAAAAGTCAAGAAAAGTCAAAGATGACTAAAAACGGGATTTTCATGAAATCTCTCAGAAATTCCAAATACGAAAGCGGAATTTCAAAATACGACTCGAAACAATAAATTCTATTTTAAAAACTTAAGTCTGCTGAAAAGTGTTAGTAAATATTTTTACTAGAAAAATTGGGCACTTTTCGGTTGTTACGCATCCCCTCACGCATTTCCGTACCACTTTTAACCAAAGAACTGCCTTGGCTCACCAAATATGTCATCCGATCCCTTTGCCTATACATTTCTTGTTTACAATCGACAATGTTCCTTTCCAATTTAGCAAGGCAATCATCCACACCCGTCATCCACGCCGTCATCTCACGACTCACACCCGACCCACCTTGGTCACGGGTAGAGCTCAAAGAACCCAATGCAACGGTTTGAACAATCTTGTCCAACACCGCATCAATCTTCTTGTCCTACGCATCAAGGCGCTCCATCACACTTCCCATAAACATATCCAATTTTGACTCGATTCCTGAAAAATCAGCCCCAACCGATTGCAACCCGACCGAACCCCCTTTTGTCAAAAACATCAACTCCGGTCCACAAGCATCTAACTTCATGAATTTTAAGAACGTGTCACACATGTCATCTTTGACGGTAACACCATAACTATTCACATCAACGACCCCTTTTGACTCAAGGAGTCGTGATACCCACATCTCGTAGGGTAAATCAAGAGTTGAATAAATCTTGTCCTCGGTCACCGAAAAAGCGGTTTGTGAAATACGAGAAAAGACAAGAAAAGGTAAATTAACCCGGTTTCCCTCCAACCAATGCTTCACAACCAACATCTCATAACATGCAATCTTGTCCCGTCCTCTCCGACGCGGAATTACGGTATTCCATAAAAAGTTCAACACAAATTTCAAATTTGGGGACACACTTCCCGCCAAAACACAACTCCACAAAGTAGCTCCAACATCAAAGTATTTCTTAACTTCCAACTTAGCCATGTCCGTCAGTTCATCCCATGACGTACTCGGATTGATTTTGATTCCATCATCAGGAACCGAAAACAGAGTACAAAAGTCCGTCACGGAAATCGAAACTGAACGGCCATTAATAACGGCATTCAACACTCCATCGGTTAACGAAACAGAAGCGAAAAACTGTATTACCTCAATCGGATAGACTTGACCCGAAAACTGTGCCACGGTTTCCCATTCTTGAAAATTTAGAAAGTCGGTAAAGAATCCTAAAGCCGCATATTTGTCACACCAAGATTTTGGATAATGACGACCCCCGTGTATTCCGTACTGAGCAACTCGGTTCACAAGTTTTCTTTCATCTTTTGTGAGACGGAGTTTGTCAAGCCCGGAAGATGTTTCTTGAGGCGAAAAATCACGGAATGTAACCCGTGTAGGTGCCTCGGGTACCGTGTCGACGGTTTCATTTGTAGCTTCTTCTTGGACTCTGGCTTTGCCCTTATTTAACCTTCTTCTTTTTGAACCCTCAAGACCCGCACCGGACTCGGTTTGGTTGATGGTAGGTGATTTTTGTGTGGGATTAGGAGAAGAATTAGTGGGCATGCTAGGCTTAGGAGTTTTGGGGTTTGGGTTTTTGGAGATTTTTGATCTAGTGTAAGCCATGGATGAAGGTTGAAGGTTTGGGTAATTTTTTTTTTTTTTTGTTTGTTGCCGTGAGGAAGGAGAAGATGTAAAAAAAATTAGTGAAGTGTTGATGTGGTGAAAGTGATGGGTAATAATGGATTGTAAGAATTGGGAAGAGTAATTTGTACTTGGCACATGGGTGTGCCGGCTATGGGACTCCTATTTCCCCCCCTTTTTTTTTTTTTTTTGAATTTTGGTAGGAATAGGAATCTTGGGTAGTTAACTGTTGAGATATGGTAAGGATAAGATTTGGTAAATAAAAAGATATGGTAAGGTGATTTATGTGTTGGGAATTTCGTCTAGCATAGGATACATGGGTAGAATTTTGGTTCAATTAGGAAAGTGAATAAGATAGGTTTTTGGCAAATATGTGGTTCATAATTCAATTTCCATAAAACACTTAATATGCAAGATACTCACGTAAAATATATTATATTAAACACAAATATACTAGCAATGAAATATGCGGACACAGTCATACAATCTCGTCTTATTCTAGCAAGTCACGCAGGTTCACAAAATAAATAAGATGAATTTAATTGCTACCGATTAAACCAATTTCCAACCACAAAATCTCAAAACGTCTTCTCGCTAACGCCTTTGTTAAAATGTCAGCCCATTGATTGTCAGTACTACAAAATTCGAGTTTAATGTTGCCATTTTCTACATGGTCACGCAAAAAATGATGTCTAATGTCTATATGCTTAGTACGAGAATGCTGAGCTGGGTTCTTAGAAATAATAATAGCACTCGTATTATCACAGAAAACAGGCATACAACCAACATTAACACCATAATCACATAGTTGTTGCTTTAACCAAAGTAGTTGAGAACATACCAGTCCTGCAGCGATATATTCAGCTTCTGCAGTAGATAACGCAACCGAATTTTGCTTCTTTGAGCCCCAAGTAATTATGCAAGGTCCAACAAACGTAGCAAATCCAGAGGTACTTTTTCTATCTAACGAACATCCCGCATAATCTGCGTCTGAATATCCTACTAGATTGAAATTGCACTCAAGTGGATACCATAAATATAAATTAGATGTACCAATTAAATATCTCAAGATACGTTTAACTGCAATCATATGTGATTCCTTAGGACATGATTGAAATCTAGCACAGACACATACACTGAACATAATGTCAGGCCTACTTGCAGTTAAATATAATAAAGAACCAATCATACCTCGATATGTAGTCTCATCTACGGACTTACCATTTTCGTCCAAGGTCAACTTTTTATCAGTTACCATAGGTGTGTCCATTGGATGAGCGTTTTCCATACCAAATTTTCTGATTAGCTCCTTGACATATTTTTGTTGGTGAATCTTTATTCCTTCTTTGGTTTGTTGAATTTGCAATCCTAGGAAGACTTTTAATTCTCCCATCATGCTCATTTCAAATTCAGAGGTCATTAGATCTGAAAAATACTTGCACAATTTATTGTTAGTAGAACCAAAGATAATATCGTCTACATAAATTTGAGTAACAAGTAAATCAGAACCCTCGGATTTTAAGAATAGGGTTTTGTCGACAGATCCTCTCTTAAAATTGTTTTGCAATAAAAATTTTGACAATCTGTCGTACCAAGCCCTAGGTGCTTGTTTCAAACCATATAAAGCTTTATCGAGTTTAAAAACATGGTTTTGAAACTTGCTATTTAAAAATCCAGGAGGTTGTTCAACAAAAACCTCTTCTTCCAAATAACTGTTAAGAAATGCAGTCTTAACGTCCATTTTGTAACACCCGGAAATGTACCCTATTTTTCTAGTAAAAATATTTTACGGATACTTTTCAGCGAATTTTAGTTTTAATCATAAATTTAATTTTCCGAGTCGAATTTAGAATTTCCGAGTTCGTATTTGGAATTTCCGCGAGATTTCAAGTGAACCCCGTCTGAAGCCGTCTTTGACTTTTTCTTGACTTTTGAGCCATCTTTGAAATTCGTTGACTTTTCCACTTACTCACCTTACATATACTCCCTCATAACCCTAACTCCCTCACAACTCAATCTTCTTCTTCCTCACCATAAACACCAAAACCTAGCCTCCATATTCTTCCAAGTTTAGAATCGTCACTACTCATTCATTTCTCGCTCAAATTCACGTAAGTTCGTCTTATTCTTCCCCTCTTATCTTCCTCTATCCGTATTAGTACTAAAATTACCGTCTTTCTCACTTTTCAATTTATCCGTCTTTCTCAAAGGTGAATTATATTCATCTTTTGTCGTCTTTGTTTAGGTGGAGACTTTCTAGACCCCGACAAAGTTTACTATCTAGTGGAAAAGGTAACGGTGAAGGGTTACTCGATATCATTTACGTGTTTTAATGTGTTTTCCATGTTAGAAATCGTAGTTAGAATATGATTAGTAATCTTAGGAATCGTGTTGTTGATGATGGTTGTTGTTAGTTGATAATTGATATGAGAATTGATGAATTGTGATGATAGATGATATTTGTGTTATGCCTTAGTGAAATTGTGGAGATTGTGTGACTCGTACCTGTCCGAATAGGACGCAGGCTGCGTCGTGGTGACGCCGAAGCGCACACGCTGCACAGAAATTTTCCCTGCAATGACCCCTTTTCGTAAAATGATCATATCTCCTTCGTTACTTGCTTGTTTTGGGCGTGTGACATCTCGTTGGAACCGTAAGAGGATAAGCTATCACTTCCATTTGGAATTTATGCATTTTCATGTCTAGAACTCTAGTTATGACCGTTGAAGTGGACCCTTGTTTTCGTTGGTTTCCAAACAACGTTGTGTTGGAGAGGTATCTATGTTTTTATTCATTATGCTTCATAAACTTGTTCTAATGCTTATGTATCATGTATTGACTCATGTTTATCATATTTAAACTTATATGATTCCCTATTCTCATGTTTTGTGACGGTTTTGGTATGTTCCCACTTTGAGTCGGTTTTTACAAATGATACGGTTTGAGCACGATTTGGGTCTTGTGCTTTGTACTCTCATTCCCTTGTGCCTACCTTCCCGTTCGTAAGGCTGGAATGTCGGAACGGGGAGGTATCCTACTGCTTAAATGCATGTGTTAGTGGGCATACGACGACGTTGTTGGGAGTTGACCGCATTGCGTTGATCGACCCGGCCGTCAAATGTTGTGTACTTGCGAGGTGGTGTTATTTGCATGTAGCGTACCGCTTGTTATGAGGCTTGTGCTCTTTTCCGCCTCTTTCGTGAATTGATCTACCGCATTTGGGGTACTCGGCGTCTATGATTGACCGAGTCTTGGATGCGAAATGTTTATCGCATGTCGAATCGGAACACGTTTATTCCGAGAATCTGGCCAGGTTTAGACTAGGACCCCATATTATTATCGTCGTGCTACCAGGAGGAAATTAGTCTACATATGCGAAATGCTTTATCGTGTATGAGTTCAGGGAAATGCTTTATCCCGTGGATGCCTTTTAATCATACTTGCCATGTACACGATGCTAGTGCGTTTCATTTACCGTGAGAGTTGTCGTCTTGTGTCGTTCTTGACTGCGTGATTTCATGATATTGTTCATGGTCATTGCATGATTGGACACCGTCATTGTCTTGGTTCGTGAATGGATGATAATATGTTGGATTTATTGTGATCATCGCATGACTTGACTTGGTTTGTCTGTCGAGTCTCAATCTTATCAATTTTATACCGCTAACGGTGAGATGCAAGCCCTAGTGAGCGTATTCGGTTGCCTAAGAGTGTCTTCCCCGAGTCTTTGAATAACATGATGGATTCGGATTTGTATTCCATATGCTCTTATCATTATTTATCGAATTGCCTATCTATCCTTATCGTATCTCGCATATAAATCTATATATGCATGATTTTACTTTTGTATTTCCTTCTATGTACGTTTAATGTGATATGGCTGGGAGAACCCGGAGTTACTCCCCACTGACTGTGGCGTTCATATTTTTCATGGATGAACAGGTTGCTTGATTGGATGGCTCTTTGCTTGTGGTATTTTGGGTTCGGGTGTGAGCTAGCAGGCGTTGTCCCTGGATGAAACACCTCTAGACGATTTTAGCTTGTATGCTAAACACTTTTACTTGTTAATATTTTGGAGAGACTTCGTCTCTTGATGTAGTATAATTCGTACTTTAGTTTGTAATATTTGACACTCCTCGTATTCTTTCCTTGCATGTATAAAAGTTTTTAAAACTTCATATTTCCGCTATATAATTCACATGCTTGTTGTTTTATATTTCCGCATTCGCGAGGGTTGTCACAGTTGGTATCAGAGCTTTTTATCGCTCCCGACGCACACACGTGAACCCTAACTTAAACTACTTGACCTTGAAATAATAAATGAGAGATTGGGTGACTTAAGGACCTAAGGTTGTAGTCTTTGGTGTACTTGATGTTTGTTAGGTTCTAACTTGTTTGTTAATTGTGTTGAGTGATGTTATGTTTGTTTGTATCTACCGTCTTAAGGTGGATCATTGTGTTACCTAGAAGAAGTATCCTCTACCGAAGAGTGAAAAATGTCAAGCCTAATTAAAGTGTATTTCTTCCTCATCTATGAATTCTCTCGTCCTTAATGTATTATGCTCTCTTCCTTCTATCTAAGTGCTTCTTTCTCTTCCATCATGTTTGCCTCTTGGAAGCTACTCTTGATAGTTTCCTCCATCTTACCATTAGTATCCTTACCTTCCTCTTGTAACATTTTTATGGATGTCATACCCTTTTGTTTGTGGCATATTGTACTTGGTCGGAAGAACTTTGAATTTTGTGGAATATTAGTGTTTCCTAGAAAGAATTTGTGATTTGAGGAAAATGGTGTATATCTTAATTCACCCTATATTGATGATTGGTTGTAACTCTAAGGAAAGGTAGTAAGATACGTTTGATGATTTTAATGCTTGATACTTGCCATGACTAATGTGTAAATAGTTCATGATATTCGATGGTGTAAGGTCGAATGAGTTGGCTATGACTTCTTAACTTATTAGTAATTTAGTCTTTTGGACTTAGAAGTTTAGTATTGTTTTGAAGACCATGCTTATGATAGGTCTAATTGGTGTAAATAAGAAGTTTTGCATGATATCTTGAGGTGCGAAATACTTTTGAGGTTAAGTGACGTCTTGTGGTTTCCTATGGTGTGTTTGTGAGTATAGGCTTGGTGGAAAAGCATTTGGCTATAGTTCTTGGATTTAAAGATATGATCTTATCTTATGGTATCGGAGGCTCGTTTGAAGTAGTAAGGTTTCGTTGTAATTGAACCATATTACTTGAGGATTATGATGAGAGCTATGATGGAAATACCTTGGGACGTTAATGATGATGTTTGACTTGAGGTTGTACTTTGTTAATAATGATCTCGTGAGCTATAAGATGTTGTTGATGACGTTTTGTTCGGTGTTCTACCTTGTGGGCCATATGAGTTGAAAAGAGATTAGTATGAAGAATTCCTTGTTAGACCTTCGGTTTTGAAACCTTTGAGAATGTGTCAAATTTTGGAGTTGAGAGGATGTTATTATGCTTAAGTTGCAATTCCGAAGTTGGGATACAGTGGTATATGAAAGTAGGATGAATTGGGTTGTAATCGATTTGTTAAATATAGGGTACCTTACTCGAGTGATTTGTGGGTACGAGGGTCCCTTGTAAGAAGACCTTGTTATTGAATGCATTGTTTTACTATCCCATAAGTCTGAAAGGAAGAACCTTGGGGATTAAAGATTAAAACCCTTACTCGTGCCATCATTCCTTTTCATTTCCATTCTTGAATGTTTTTGTCAAGATTGATCTGTAAGAAATTACAAGCTCGTACTTTCTTTCTTACTCAGATATCTTCATAACTCTACTATCTGCTTTGTCTCTTCCTCAACCTCGTTTTCCTTTTTCGCCTTCGCCTTCTTCATCTTATCGTAGTCTTTAGTGACGCTTCCTAATGTTCCTTGTATCATGTTCATTTACCCCTACTCTCTTGAGAGGTAGTTTTCTTATTAGCTAATGTAAGGGTTAGTAGGTGTGTTTTGAAGAAGTTTCGAATGTGGTACCTAACCGTCCTATTAAACTAGTTTCATGTTTAGATGATTATAAGGATTTGAGAATAAACTTAGGATGAAACTCTCCTAGTGGTTTTAGACTATGAAAGCTTAATGTTGCAATATCATTTTGAGGATTGAATTAATCATAATGATAGTTGGTAGTTGTGGTTAAGAATTTTAGTGATGTCTTTAAATGTTACTTGGGAATTGTTGTCTTAAATGTTGGACCCTAACGGGAATAAATACCTTGTGGAATTTGGGTTGGATGACCAAACTTGAGGAATAGTGTCATAAGCGAAAGCTGATGTATTGAGAGTTTGAAAGAGCTAAATAAATTGATTTACGGTCGCATTGCCCTATGATTGGCAGAAGTTAAGTGAAATGAGATTGTGTGACTAATCTCTTTTGAGGTTTTGTGTTTTAACTTTTGAAGATGAGAAAGTTCATTGTTAATAACTTAGGATAATGAACTTTGGAATAAATTGGATAAAAGGATTTCATTGTAAGCCTCTTTTACTTTGTGGTTGTTAGCGATCGTGTTTCCATAGATAAATATATTGTTGGTAGTTTCTAGTAAGAGTTTTGATGGAGCTAAGAAGATTAGAGTGCGTAATAAATCTTTCTTGTGGATTGTTACTTGTGGAGTCTACCGTGCCGATGGACCTTAGTAGATTCTAATTGGATTCGAATAATTGGGATTTGTTACTCGAAGTTTCGTGATTATGGAATATTTTTGTAGGATTTCTGATGATTGAAAATGATGAGTTGCAAATTGGGTAAATTGCATTCTCTTGAGGATTTGGTTTATTAGTAGAGTTAGTAATGTCGAATTCTTGTAGATCTTCCTCCCGACTTTATCTTGATCTTTCTATCCCAAAGAGTTCTATTTGTTTTGTCTTTGCGTGTTTTGTATATATTTTGTTATCGTGATTTGTGAACTTTAAGTTCGAGTCGCTCTATGTACGTGTAATGTCTTGTTATTTGATTTTATCTTTGATAAAACTTTCAAATTTCCATATTATATTTCTAATTTAACGTTTCAAAGAAGTCTAAAGATGGTTTGTGTACCCTCTTTTTGGAGAAAATGGATTTCTTTTGCTTTTATATTTGGATTTTGCGTTTGGTTGGGTGTTTGCACTTGTTATTGGAGACGCGTCTGATAACTAGTCCTGCACTTACTAACGTTGTTTTGAATTTCGATTTCACTATTTCGACTTTGCTTTTTGGATAATTAGAGTTCTCGTTCGCGACGAGCATTCTTGAGATCCGTAAGTAAAGTTTCACACTTATGAAAAATTTCCTTAACCCGTTTCGAGAAGAACATCATTTCATAAATGTTTTCCCTTGTAAAACTTTCTTGTTGATTTTTAAAAACCGATTCTTGTCTTTGATACTTTTGGTTTTCTACTCTCAAGTTTCGAGGACGAAACTTTTTAAAAGGTGGGGTGATTGTAACACCCGGAAATGTACCCTATTTTTTCTAGTAAAAATATTTTACGGATACTTTTCAGCGAATTTTAGTTTTAATCGTAAATTTAAATTTCCGAGTCGAATTTAGAATTTCCGAGTTCGTATTTGGAATTTCCGCGAGATTCCATGAGAATCCCGTCTTAAGGCGAGTTTGACTTTTCTTGACTTTTGAGCCGCCTTTGACTTTCGTTGACTTTTCCGACTCACCCTACATATACTCCCTCAAACCCTAAACCTAATTCATTTCCACACAATTCATTTCCTTCTTCTTCCTCACCATAAACACCAAAAAAAACCTTGCCTCCATTTTGATCCGTCTTAGATTCGTCGTTACTTCTTCGTTACTCGCTCAAATTCGCGTAAGTTCGTCTTTTTCTTCCCCTCTTAGCTTTCTCTATCCGTATTGGTAATAAAATTACCGTCTTATTCGCTTTTTAAATTATCGGTCTTTCTCAAGGTGAATGATATTCATCTTTTATTATCTAATTGTATGTAGGTGGAGACTAGGAAGGTTTAGAAACCGTATAAAGACGCGAAAAGGTAACGGTGAAGGGTTACTCGATATCATTTACGTGTTTTATGTGTTTTCTAGGCTACTAATCGTATTTAGATTTTGGTTAGTATGCTTAGGACTTGGGTTGTTGTTGATGGTTGTTGTTAGTTGTTAATTGATATGAGAATTGATGATTTGTGATGATAAATGAGGATTTTGTTGTTGATAACATGTTGATTTTTGATCGTCCTGGAATCCCGTGAAGGACGCAGGCTGCGTTGGGGGACGCAGGCTGCGTCGTAGGATGCAGGCTGCGTCGTGGTGACGCAGGCTGCGTCATACGCTGCCAACAGAAATTTTCCTGCACTGACCCCTTTTTGTAAAATGATCATACCTCCTTCGTTACTTGCTTGTTTTGGGCGTGTGACTTCTCGTTGGAACCGTAAGAGGTTAAGCTATCACCTCGCTTTAGAATTTCTGCAATCCCACATCTAGAAATCTAGTTATGACCGTTTGAAGTGGACCCTTGTTTTCGTTGGGTTCCAAACAACGTTGTTTTGGAGAGGTGATCTATGTTTTTATTCATTATGCTTCATAAACTTGTTCTAATGCTTATTTATCATGTGTTGACTCATGTTTATCATATTTAAACTTATATGATTCCCTATTCTCATGTTTTGTGACGGGTTTTGGTATGTTCCCACTTTGAGTCGGTTTTTACAAATGTTACGGTTTGAGCACTATTTTGGTATGTGCTTTGTACTCTCATTCCCTTGGCTACCTTCCCGTTCGTAAGGCTGGAATGTCGGAACGGAGAGGTATCCTACTGCTTAATTGCATGTGTTAGTGGGCATACGACGACGTTGTTGGGAGGCGAACGCTCTGCGTTGATCGACCCGGCCGTCAAATGTTGTGTACTTGCGAGGTGGTGTTATTTGCATGTAGCGTACCGCTTGTTATGAGGCTTGAGCTCTTTTCCGCCTCTTTCGTGAATGTTTGCTACCGAATTTGGGGTACTCGGCGTTTTCTTTGTAAGACCGAGTCTTGGATGCGAAATGTCATCGCATGTCGAACTGGAAAATGCGATTCCGAGATTCTGGCCAGATTTAGATTAGGAACCGTATTATTATCGTCGTTCCTACCAGGAGGAAATTAGTCTACATATACGAAATGGATTGAATCGTGTATGCGTTCAGGGAAGGCTTTTCTCCCGTGGATGCCCATAATCATACTTGCCATGTACACGATGCTAGTGCGTTTCATTTACCGTGAGAGTGGTCGTCGTCGTGTCGTCGTCTTTGAATGCGTGATTTATGATATTATTCATGGTCATTGCATGATTGGGCATCGTCGTCTCTTGAATGCGTGATTTCATGATATTATTCATGGTCATTGCATGATTGGGCACCGTCAATGTATTGGTTCGTGAATGGATGATAATATGTTGGATTTGTTGTGATCATTGCATGACTTGACTTGGTTTGTCTGTCGAGTCTCAATCTTATCAAACTTATACCGCTAACGGTGAGATGCAAGCCCTAGTGAGCGTATTCGGTTGCCTATGAGTGTCTTCCCCGAGTCTTTGAATAACATGATGGTTTCGAATGTGATTTCCACATGATCTTATCATTATATATTGGATTGCCTATCTATTCTTATCGCAACTCACATGGATATCTATATATGCATGACTTTACTTTTGTATTTTCTTATATGTACGTTAAATATGATATGGCTGGGAGAACCCGGAGTTACTCCCCACTGACTGTGGCGTTCATGTTTTTCATGAATGAACAGGTTGCTTGCATGGATGGCTTTTTGCTTATGCTATTTTGGGTTCGGGTGTGAGCTAGCGGGCGTTGTCCCTGGATGAAACACCTCTAGACGTTGTTTAGCTAGTTGCTAATTACTTTGTCTTTTGTTAACACTTTGAGAGACTACGTCTCTTGTGTATTTTTATTTAGTTTGCAATATTTTGAAACTCCTCGTATTTTTCTAACTTGCATGTATAAAGGTTTTTAAAATACCGTATTTTCCGCTATATAATTAACTTGCTTGTATGTTTTATATTTCCGCATTCGCGAGGGTTGTCACAAATTATTTCATATATGATAATTGCATTCATTGTTCGAGTTTTATTGTAAACTCTTTTATTTAGTTTGACTAAATTTAATACTTTGTTTATCCGAATAGATTGTAAGACAATGTTGGACCCTATTCAAGTGAATAGGACGAACTTAGTATTTTGTCCCTAGTCACTCAATGAGGTGACGTCTCGAAGTGACTAGATTATAAGTCGATCGATGGTTGGTTCAGCACCATGGGGTCATGGAGATGACTGGTCGTTTACATAGACAGACTGTATGACACTCTGTCGGAGAGTGACATTTGTAGAGACCCTTAAATCAATTATTCGATGCTTGGTCGTGGCAGGGTCTTCTATCTTATTCATATGAGTCGATTCTTTTGACTGGCAACCGTCTATCTGAGTCGGTGCAGTTTCCGATTGATTTTGGTTGATGTTCTAGGTCGTGCTGGTAAAAGGAAGCCGATGGACATCTTCTGTATCATGGTGATCTGCATCATACTGAGTAGATGAATCAACAGGAATTGTCCACCCACGTTGGGTACAAACATCTTTAGGCCACTCGAGGAGAAGTTACTGTAAATGCGTGGCCACGCTCGGAAAGAGATCTATGGTAGATTTTCCGGTCAGACAGTTAATCTCCCTATCGAGAAAACCACTCTAGATATAATCAATCGCAAGTGCGACCTGAAAGACACCTTGCGTTGAGTGGGAGATGTGATAAAGAGACAAGAGATTTGGTGACGCACACTTGTTGGAGTAGGCGTCCTCCACAATAGTGCGCCACATAATAAATCTTATTAAGGAATATAATTGGGATATTTATTGACTATATATATGATTAGTCAGTTGATTAACGTAAATCAATAACGGTTGGCTGACTAGAGTTAGACGTTATTGTCGTATGACGGCGGTGATCAACTGATGCCTTTCGGTCCCACCTATAGCATGAAATCCAAATAGTAACTAATTATTTGTATATGATACAGTTAATTAGTCCATTACATATATTTGATATGTACGAGAGTTAATTGTTAGAAATTGAGTTAAGAACTCAAATTCAATTAAGTTTATTTTTCAATATGCGATAATTGACTATTAAAATTATATCTTATTTTAATGTGATTAAATAAGATTTAACTTAGTAATTAATCATTAAATTACTAAATTAGTTGAGGTTTTGAGATAGAGGTAATTAGTTAATTATATTTACAAGGAGTTGTGAAATAAATTAACTAAGCATCGTGGGACCCATTATATATTGATATAATGGTAAAATATCACTTAAAATGTTAAGTACATATTATTTATTTATTTGTGTCATATAATTGTTATATGATCAAATTAACACTTAATTGTATAAGATAATTAAGCATATGATTAATAAGTATTTGTGGGACAAACATAAAAAATCAATATAGACCAATTAAGGCCTAACATGGCCGGTCATATTGTAGTGGGAAGTGATGATGGTTGCTCTTGTTCATACTCACAAGTTACATTTGATTATGACATGAATAGTAAACGTAAAATCATTTCACTCAACACTACACTCTACCACTTTGCATGTCAATTAAGCAAAAAAGTCTCTTGTGAGGCTACAAGTGACTGGCCATATTGCCTATAAAAGGGCAATATGGTTGTTCATTTTTGTTGTTCATTCTTGCTTATTTTCATACATCTCTCAAAAACTCTTCTTCTCGCTAAAACTCTCATAATACTAATATTTACTAAGTATTACTAGTGTAGTAATATATACTAATATTAGTAGCATAATATCTATTTTATTATCTAGTTAATAATAAGAATAGATTATTTGGTATCATCTTGGTGCAACTTGGAGGAGGTCTTCTATTTTTGAGATTGTTCTTGTTCATCCATATTTATAGCTCAAGAACAACAAGAAGGAGTTCTTGTTGTGCCCATTTAATTTCCATATCAATGTGAGGAAATTTCTTCTTTTATATAAATGTCTTTATATTTGCATGCATGTTACATAGATCATTAAATACTAAATTAACAAGTAATTTAGTAACTAATTAGAGGAGTCTAATTAAGGTCTATGGACTTTCACGAAGTTTTCCGATTATGGGATCTCTTCATCAAGGATTGTGAGGACTCATTAAACCTGAATGCAGATTTAATATTCGTACCATTTAACATCGACGGCCATTTTGCTTGCGCATGTATCAACTACAGGTCAAAAACAGTTGATCTCCTTGACCATCAATATCACTCTGATTCAAATCAGTCTATCATATGCAAAGCTTCTCATGTAATTGTAAGTTTATGGTCAATACACGAAATTTTAATGTTGTGAATATCTGATTGTTTAATTTATTTATCAGTTTTCACTTTTATACAGGCTTCTGCCATGGCCGATTTCTTCGAATCAAGAGGTGTTGTCAGAGGAATGTCCATTATGGACTTCAACCATCGTCAGATAGTTTTTACATGGCAGAACCCCGCCCATGATCTCTGTGAATATGGGATATTCACAATGATGCATATGTTAATGTACGAGGGTGAGCATTTTCAG
Organism: Heliosperma pusillum; assembly: GCA_022085475.1. Lineage (NCBI taxonomy): Eukaryota > Viridiplantae > Streptophyta > Magnoliopsida > Caryophyllales > Caryophyllaceae > Heliosperma > Heliosperma pusillum. The sequence continues at coordinate 14,012 of JAIUZE010071915.1, read as the reverse complement.
CACAAGGACCGTGAGCGGAAGGTCAACCGGCGTTATTTGGTAATTCAGTTGGCGACGACCCTTGTACTTGCTGATCTGAACCTCAGAAGAGATTCTGTTATGGCTAATGTTGTTACTTTTGTGGCGGACAAAGACAACATATGGAAAAAAGTTCAAGTTAGGCGCAAACTGGAGAAATATTTGGTAAAAAAATAGTGTCACCAGTATTTTTCGGAAGAAATAATGTTCCTAATGTATTTTGCAATATAAACCAGTAACTTGTATGTTTTGTTTGGAAGCTCTGTGGGAAGAGACAATGTTTTAAGTATATTTTTGGAATATCAATATGACTGTTTCCTTAAAGAGTAAAATATTTATATACTCTTCTGTGTAACTTCAATGCAATATTGATGAAACTCCAAGACTATTCAAACAAACTTTAAGGCAATTTTTATAACTTCAATGCTACAAAAGAAACTACAAATTTTTGTGTAACTTCAATGCTATTATATTCAACTTCAAAGTCATTCAAAAACTTCAAGGAAATTCAATGAAACTTATTGGCCATTCACTGAAGCATCAAGGCTTTATATTTCATGCATATTTTAAGGCTATTTACTGAAACTTTAAGGCTTTATAAATGAAACTACGAAACCATTCAATGAAACTCCAATATACATATAATAAAAGTTCAAGGCCATTCAATGGTTTTTCAAGGCCAGTCATCCCAAAAACAAATAACTTCAAGTTACGTACAACGATTCCATACAAAATAATTTGCCAAGTAAAACATTACTTAAGACCTCGTCTGCATTACCACTTGGCGCAAAATAATTACTTAAACTGTCACTTCATTACACATCGTGTTCCTCCTCAGCATCTTCTTCTTCATCCTTGCCTTCTTCTTCTTCTTCTTCTTCTTCTTCTTCTTCTTCTTCTTCTTGTTTTTCTTCTTCTTCTTCTTCTTCTTCTTCTTCTTCTTCTTCTTCTTCTTCTTCTTCTTCTTCTTCTTCTTCTTCTTCTTCTTCTTCTTCTTCTTCTTCTTCTTCTTCTTCTTCTTATTCGTGTTCTCCTGATCCTTCCCCTATTTCATAGTCCTTTGACGATGGGGATGGTGGGTGATCTGCAAAAGGGTTCGGGCAGTTTCTCTTGTCGTGGTTGGACATTTGCTTACAATTATTACATAAGCGTTTGGGGTTTTTTTGCTAAGGCATCAGCATTTGCCTTGCTCGACAACATCCTTTTACCACTACCTTTGTTTTTGAACTGTTTTGGTGGAATAATCGTGATCTTTTCACTGACTGTACAACCAAGTATTGTCTCAATTTCTTGTTGTTTATTTTTGGGCTCCCTTTCCAGTAATAGTTTCTGCTTAAATTCTCGAACTAAAGTGCACAAGCTCTCAACCTCGGCCTTACCCCTTCCCCTAAGTAACCCAACGGTCTTGTGAACTTCTGACCATAACTTCGCCAGCTCAAGTAGTTCACCATCAATGACATCAACGTACTCTGTTATTGAACCACCACCTTCTAACATACTAAAGCGCAGTGCTTCTGAACGGGCATGTCGCAAGCCCTGGTTAAAGATAATTACCCAGACTAGGCTAATAACAAATTAATGTAATTAGGGAAGTAGGGGTCGATCCTCAGGGAGATGGTGTTTCCTATAGAATGTGAAATGTCTTGCAAGTGGGTCTTATCTAACGAGTATCTGGGTTTTGGGGTTTTGATTTCTAAACTAATAAAAAGCATAAATGAAAACAAAATAAAAGCAAATCAAAACGAAAACAATAAAGCAGGTGATGAATTAACAATGATAAAAAGAATCTAGGGAAGTAGGTTCACACATGTAGGTTAAAATATTGATGAAATTGGATTTAGAACATGCAAATAATTCATTGTGAGTTCGTAAGAATGATGTGTTCATTACAATCATAGATAAGATGGTCTAGTAAGCTTTTAGGCAATTTACTAGGTCTTAATCTACCATGTCATGCTTTGTCTATTCAATTCACGTATTTCTACCTTGGAAAAGAATTCCATTTTAGTCAATGATTTTGATCAGGAATCGTTAACTATCGTTATAGTCCAAACATGCATAGACACGACGTTTTAAAAGCACAATTTCTTTTATCCAATTATCATCTTTTAATCCACCTACATGGCTACCCTACACCCTCGAAAAACGACTACTCACTCATGGTGATGTTTATATCTAAGATGATGTTAATATTAAAAACTAGGATAGACATGTTTATTTGGTTTTGACAATATTTAAAGACTCTTTATATGGCGATAATAACGACGCTTTATTGACGATCTCATGAAGTGAAATGATTACAACGATATTGAAATTGAATCTACAATAACATGTAAAGGAAATAACAATCAAATAAGAAACATGAAAACTTAAAACAAAAGATAAAATAGGAATACCTAGATGACGATCAACAACGATAATGATGAATTACAAATAACCATAATATAAATTCCTTGCATAGAATTGTCGATCCACGAATTACAACGCTTGAACCACACAAAGTAGATTACAAAGATGAAATTCTTATTGATCTAGGCTAAGGATTTGATGTAGAAAAGACAGAAATAAACTAAGAAACTAAGGACAAAAAGGAAGAATAAAATGATCTAGACAAGAGAAGAGAGGCTAGGTTTCTCTCCTCCTAATCTAGGGTTTCTAATCTAAAGAGAAGTGTAAGAAGAGAAGTGTGAAGTGTGGAGAGGTACATGTTGATATGTGGTGGCTGAGGCATCCTTTTATAACATTAGGGTTTCGTGGGGAAGGGGTCACGCATTCATCACATAGGAAAAAAAGGAGGAAGTCGAAGCAAAAGCTCGGATCAGCAGAGATACCCGATCGGGTACACCACTTACCCGATCGGGTAAGTTGTATTCTAGAAGCTTTGACTTTCGTTTCATCTCCCCTTGCATATGACTTGACTTTCATTATCCCCCTTGACCTTTTGAGTCGGGTTTGTTGATCGGGTTTGATGTAAAATGATGATTTCTTCGCCTAACTGATCGATCTTCTGACAACTGCGAAATCGTCTTTGCTTCTTCTTTCTTTTGAATCAGTGAACCTTCTTGAAATGCCTTTGACTTGGTCAAGCTTGCTTCTTCAAATTGTCGGGTTCTAGGCAAATGCTCGGGAATATAGAAAAAGGGCGTAGAAACGTCACTTTCCCTACAAAACAGGTTAGAACATAGGAATTCGCCTAGAAGACGATATTAGCTCATAAAATGGCTTAACAAAGCACAAATGACATACAAAACTGAGCTAAATTGGGGATTAAAATCATACAAATATTCACTTATCAAACTCCCCCAAGCTAAACCCTTGCTTGTCCTCAAGCAAACATAACAAACAATACCAGGACAAGGGTTGCAAGCATTGGCTACTGCACCATCAAGAAACAAATCTCAACGTAAAACTTTGGAAACATAATGAATCATAACCCAAAAACAACGTGGGCAAGAATGATACATAAACATGGCTGAGATTTACATAACGGCGCAGCACAAAGAATTTCACTAAAGAATTTTCGGCTCTTGCATGATCTTTTTGACAAATGGACTCTCACGGCACACTCGAACACTCATGTATGCAAAAGGTGATTTCTTTATGTGTAAATGTTTTTGAGACACTCACCTATCTACGACTTATGAAAATGTGTTCGCAGTCTAATATGGTAAACAAATCAAAACACAAGTCAAAGATCACAATGCACATAGAAAAGAAGCCAAAAAAATATGAAGAAGGCTTTGGGAAATGGGTGAAAGGTGGATAAACAGTTATGGTCATGTGAAGGTTAGGATGAGCTAGCAACTGACCAATGATAAATGAATACTCAATCCAAACTTTCGATTAATTCCCAAAAGACGAAAAAACGAAGCCAGAAGGAACGGATTGGCTTATTACACACGAAACACAAGAGTGAACTCCTTCTAAACATTGAATTGACATTTTGAGGAGATACTCACAACTTCTTCTTTTATTTCTTTTCTTTTTTTCTTCTTTTTTTTTTCTTTTTCAATTTTTTCATTTTCTATTTCATTTTTTTTTTCTCTGAACATAACATCACTTCTTGAACATTTTCGTTCTCCCAAATTCACTTTGACATCAAAGAACAAAATCTTCTCAAAAGAGCACCCATACACCATAGTCTAGCTACTAGCTCAACAAGGTAGGCAGTTTTTATGTGTAGCTATTATCTTGTGAAATATTTGTATGAAGGGGCTAATTTTGAGGGGTAATTCAAAGTAAAAAAAAGGCTTCAAATCTTAGTGAATCATGAATGCAATGCATATAGAAATGAAATGAGAACCATACTTATGCGTTTTGACATGACACCCATCACAAGGAGAACTACACACACCTAGATGAGACTGGGTATAGATGTACCAGCCTAAGGAGGTTCTACCTTACAATATATGTAACTTGCCAAATGTCAAGATCAAGCGTACTCATCTATAGATTCATTCCATGCCAACTATGTACAAAACATCCCTATGTATGCACAATTCAATGAATATTGAATAATTATCCTTTGAAAGCTCTAAGTTTGGGAAATGTAACATGATAGCATAGTAAACAAGCAAGCAAAGCATGAAAAACATTCAATTATGTTCAAAATTTTAAATTTTTCTCTTATTCAAAAATTTGAAAAATATAAACAACTAAAATGCAAAATGGGAAAATGCAATCCCTCCCCCAAGCTAAACATCACATTGTCCTCAATGTGAGCACAAAGACTAAATATGCAGCGAGATGCTCAATGGGAAGAAGGGTAAAAAGGGAAAAATGAAAGAAGAATGAAGCTTACTATTCAGCGCGGACTAAAAACTCTTTCATCGGCAAAGTAAATCTAACAACGAAAAAGGGAAAGCAAAAATAAAATGCAAAAAGAAAGGAAAAGACGGGTTGCCTCCCGAGAAGCGTTGGTTTAACGTCTCGCTCGACGAATTCTTCTATGAAATCATCTGGTTGGGGATTGACGCTCTATATAGACAATATCTAAGCATCCGATCATGGAATTGTTGTAGTAGAGTTTCAATCGGTGTCCATTGACCTTGAATTTTTCACCATTACTTGTCATTATTTCAACATAACCGTATTTGCTTACATATGTGACAGTGAATGGTCCAGACCATCTTGATCGAAGTTTTCCCGGAAAGATTTTCAAACGGGAGTTGAAGAGAAGTACTTGGTCACCGACATTAAATTCTTTTCTGATTATCCTCTTGTCGTGCCAACGCTTCGTTTTCTCTTTATAAATCCTAGAATTCTCGTAAGCTTGCAAACGAAACTCTTCTAGCTCATTGAGTTGCAAAAGCTTTCTATTGGCTCTAAGCTTAGTATCTAAGTTGAGTTCTTTGATAGCCCAGTAAGCTTTTACTCTAACTCAATAGGGAGATGAGAGGCCTTTCCATAAACCAACTGATAGGGAGATGTTCCAATCGGGGTTTTGAAAGCTGTGCGATAAGCCCATAAGGTGTCATCGAGCTTATTACTCCAATCGGTTCTAGATTTCGAGACAACTTTTTGAAGAATTGTTTTTAGCTCTCTGTTCGAAACTTCTACTTGACCGCTGGTCTGAGGGTGGTAGGCTAATCCTCGTCTGTGATACACACCATACTTGGCAAGCAGAGTGTCTAACTGCTTTTCTCCGAAATGAGTTCCTCGATCACTTATCACGGCTCTGGGTACACCAAAATGCGGAAAGATGATCTTCTTAAATAGTTGTATCACAGCTCTAGCATCATTGGTGGGAGTGGCAATCGCTTCTACCCACTTTGTAACATAGTCGACAGCGACTAAAATGTAACGATTTCCATTTGAAGAAGGGAATGGTCCTTGATAGTCAATACCCCAGACATCGAATATCTCGACTTCTAATATGCCGTTTTGAGGCATTTCATGTCTCTTGGATATTTGACCCATTCGTTGACAAGCATCACAAGCCATGACAAAGTCTCTTGAATCTTTAAACATCGAGGGCCAGAAAAACCCGGATTGCAAGACTTTGGCTACGGTCTTGGACAGACCATGATGACCACAATAAGCAGATGAGTGACATCCTTCTAAACTCCTTTTACTTCCCACTGGGGGATACAACGTCGATACAGACCATCTGAGCACTGGTTGAAAATATAGGGGTCATCCCAAATAAAGAATTTTGCATCATGCAAAAATCTCTTTCTTTGGTTATAAGAAAGGTCGGAGGGTAGCTGGCGACTGACAAGAAAGTTTGTAATATCAGCATACCAAGGAGAAGAGTCCGCAATTGCCATTAATGAATCATCAGCGAACGAATCATTAATTGGCGTTGGTAATCCTATTTCAGTTACTCTTATCCTTGAGAGGTGGTCAGCAACTACATTCTCTGCTCCTTTCTTATCCCGGATCTCTAAATCAAACTCTTGAAGGAGTAAGATCCATCGGATAAGTCTAGGTTTTGCCTCTTTCTTTGAAAGCTGATATTTAAAGGCAGCATGGTCAGTGTAGACAATAACTTTTGATCCTATTAAGTACGAGCAAAATTTGTCTAAGGCATAGACAATGGCGAGAAGTTATTTCTCAGTGGTGGTATAGTTGATTTGGGCAGGATCTAAGGTTTTACTAGCATAGTAAATCGCATGAAGAAACGTTTCTTTTCTTTGCCCTAAAACAACTCCTACGGCATAATCACTCACATCGCACATCAGTTCGAAGGACAGATTCCAATCAGGTGACTGGAATATAGGCGCGGTGATCAAAGCACGTTTGATTTTGTTGAATGCCTCGAGGCATTCCTTTGTGAAATTGAAAGGTGCATCCTTAAAAAGGAGCTCAGTCAGGGGTTTGGTTATCTTTGAAAAATCTTTTATAAACCGTCGGTAGAAACCGGCGTGGCCAAGGAAACTCCTGATTCCTTTTACATTAGTTGGTGGTGGTAGCTGTTCAATAAATTGGATCTTAGCTCGATCCACTTCTATACCTCTTTCTGAAACGATGTGACCTAAAATTACGCGTTCGTTCACCATGAAGTGACACTTTTCCCAGTTGAGAACAAGGTTGACTTCTTCACAGCGTTTTAGAACTCTGGATAGATTTGTCAAACAATTATCAAAGGAAATGCCATAGACGCTAAAGTCGTCCATAAATACTTCCATGATAGATTCAACAAAATCTGAGAAGATACTGGTCATACAACGCTGGAAAGTGGCAGGTGCATTACATAAGCCAAATGGCATTCTGCGATAAGCGAAAGTACCATAGGGACAGGTGAATGTGGTTTTCTCTTGGTCCTCAGGGTGGATAGGGATTTGGAAAAATCCTGAGTAACCATCTAGATAACAGAAGTACTTGTGTCAAGCTAACCACTCTAGCATTTGGTCAATGAAGGGTAGAGGATAGTGATCTTTCCTAGTCGATTGATTCAGCTTTCTGTAGTCAATACACATACGCCATCCCGTCACAATCCTTGTGGGGATGAGCTCATTCTTCTCATTATTGACTACTGTTGTTCCTCCTTTCTTGGGAACAACTTGAACAGGGCTAACCCATTTAGAGACATAGATTGCATAGATTATGCCAGCATCTAGCAATTTCATAACTTCAGTTTTAAGTACTTCCTGCATGTTGGGATTAAGACGGCGTTGACCTTGAACGCAAGGTTTTTGGCCTTCTTCTTAATTGATTCTATGCATGCAATAGTCTGGGCTTATGCCTGTTAAATCTTTGAGTTTGTAACCTATTGCCTTTTTATGCTTTTTCAAGACAGTCAATAGTGAGGTTAACTGATTTTCATCTAGGAGAGCACTCACTATGACTGGGCAATACTCAGATTCATCTAGAAAAGCATATTTTAGATTGGAGGGAAGATGTTTTAGTTCAGGTTTTTGTACTTCTGCCTTGGCAGGAGTATCAATTAAGCTTATGAACTCTTTACTTTCTCCTGACGGAATTTCTTTTCCGCTCAGATCCTTTTCCAGCTCACTGATCTCGAAATTGTCATTCTCAGAGATATCCTCCAGCAACAAGATTGCCTCTAAAGGATCCTCGATTATTGATGGATACAGAGATTCATCTATAAGGGAGTCAACAATATCAATGAAACAGCAAGGCTCTTCTAGCATGGGGCTTTTCATTGCACTGTTCAAGTTATAGGTGACTTTATCATCACCTACTTCTAGTGTCAGTTTTCCATTCTTAACATCGATTACTGCTCCGGCAGTGTGTAAAAATGGCCTTCCTAAAATAATAGGGATTTGAGAACCTTCAGCCATATCTAGGACGATGAAATCGACGGGAATGAAAAACCTTCCTACTTTGACAGGCACATCTTCTAAAACTCCCATAGGTTGTTTTAAAGAACGGGCTGCCATTTGCAGAGTGATACTGGTGCATTTGAGAATTCCCATATTCAACTTTTCGCAAATGGAATAAGGCATGCCGCTTACACTGGCACCTAGATCGCATAGAGCTTTATCGATTGAGTAGGTGCCTATAATGCAAGGTATAGAAAAACTACCTGGATCCTTTAACTTAGGAGGGGACTTATTTTGCAATAAAGCATTGCACTCAGCTGTGAATGCTATGATTTCAACATCATCTAAAGTCCTCTTCTTAGTTAAGATATCCTTCATGAATTTTGTTTAAGAAGGGATTTGAGTGATTAATTCAGTGAAGGGAACCGTTACTTGGAGGTTTTTGACTACTTCCATGAATTTGCTAAACTGGGTTTCCTTATGATTTCTCCTCAAACGTTGGGGAAATGGAACTTGGATTTTGATGGGTTCCTTCACAGGTTCATCCTTCTTTTCTTTGTTTTCCGCTTCCTTAGCGGTGGATGGTTGAGATTCTTTTTGGCTCTCTACTGGTGTAGGCTCAACTATTGTTTCTTTGGGTTGCTAAGGTTCCATATAAGTGGTACCACTCCTAAGGGTGATAGCATTAGCGGTGCCCCTCGGTTGCTCACCATGAGGTGGGAGTTGGCCATGTTTCCTTTGGGTATTAGAGGCAGCCAATTGGGCTAATTGAGTTTCAAGCATCTTGATGGCAGCATTTTGAGGTTGATCACTCTTTTGAAGTTGAGCAAACATTGAATCTTGTTTTTGAACAACTTAGAGAAGCATGGATTCAATTTTGCTCAAGCTTGAGTCATTGGGTTGGCTTTGACTTTGGGGTGGTTGGTGTTGAGGTTGGTGTTGGTAAGGTTGATTGAAGTTAGGTTGAAATGGAGGTCTCTGGTTTTGAAAACCAGGTGGATTAAAGGGCTTCTGTTGATGTGGTATGAATGGTTGTTGAATCTGATGGTGGGGATTCTGAATGTTGGTGCTTTTGTAGGACAAAAAAGGATGGTTCTTTGTGTTCTCATTATAGAAGTTTGAGAAAGCATTGCCCTGCCTGTATGCTTGGTAGGCATTGACTTGCTCTAGCGAACTCCTACATTCTTGAAAATTGTGTCCTCCAACCCCACATGTCTCACATACCACTACGTGGCTAGTGACGTTAACATGTTGCTTAGATTGGGAAGAGCTTCCTACTTGTTGCTGCAGAAGGACTAATTGGGCTTCTAGGAATGTTACTTTGCTCGAATCTTCCTGCTTGGTTTTGGGCGGTATAGCACGTGAGTTGCTATACTGAGAGTCGTGAATTGCCATTGACTCGATAGTTGCACTAGCTATTTCTACATCAATCTGATCGAAACGACCATTGTTAGCGGAGTCGAGGATACGACGCGATTTGCCACAACAACCGTTCTAGAAGGTGATAGCTAAGAACCATGAATCAAGGCCATGATGACGGCATTCTCTTTGTAATTCTTTGTACCTTTCCCATGCCTCATAAAGGGTTTCATCGCCTCTGTGACGGAATCCAGTGATTTGACTCCGTAAGAGTGCGGTTCGTTCTGGTGGAAAGTACTTTTGATAGAAAGCAAGAGCTAGACTATCCCAGTCGGCTATTCCTAAGGCAATTTGGTCAAGGCTATTGATCCAAAGTTTTGCCTTTCCTGTTAAAGAGAAGGGAAAGAGCATTTCCCTAATCTGCTCTTGAGATACTCCAGTTTGTCTAATTGTGGAGCAATAGTCACAGAAGTTTTGAATATGAAGGTTGGGATCTTATGTGGCATTGCCACCAAATTGACTTCTTTCTATTAAACTGATGAAGGCAGGTTTGATTTCAAAGTTTTGGGCTGTGATTTGGGGTGTAGCAATACCTCTTGGAAGTGTATCTGAAGTTGGTTTAGAATGGTCTGAAAGTCGAACCATTTTCTTTTGTGAAGATGAAGATGAAGTGTTGTTTGAAAGTTGATTGATTTTTTAGAATGGAGATGAGAATGGATCTTCTTCTCCTTCAAGATTAGATAAAATATCCGAGTATTTGTCACGAATACGGTCTAAACTTAAAGTATCAGAAGCTTTTGAGATTTCGTTGAATAGCTTTCGTCTCCTACGCAGTGTCCTTTCTAGATCGGGGTCTAAAGAGATAGAGGTCCCTAGTCTAGAAGATTTGGGCATAAGATTGAAAGCTAAGATAAAATCAAGAGAGGTCTGAAGGAATTTGGGTTCCTAAATACTAGATAAAACTAATTGCAATAAAAATCACAAGAAAAAGGAAAACTAAACCGTGCTCCCCGATAACGGCGCCAAAAATTGATTGGACCTGTCGCAAGCCAGATGCAAAGATAATTACCCAGACAAGGCTAATAACAAATTAATGTAATTAGGGAAGTAGGGGTCGATCCTCAGGGAGATGGTGTTTCCTATAGAATGTGAAATGTCTTTCAATTGGGTCTTATCTAACGAGTATCTGGGTTTTGGGGTTTTGATTTCTAAACGAATGAAAAGCATAAATAAAAACAAAATAAAAGCAAATCAAAACGAAAATAATAAAGTAAGTGATGAATTAACAATGATGAAAAGAATCTAGGGAAGTAGGTTCACACATGTAGATTAAGATATTGATGAAATTGGAATTAGAACATGCAAATAATTCATTGTGAGTTCGTAAGAATGATGTGTTCATTACAATCATAGATCAGATGGTCTAGCAAGCTTTTAGGCAATTTACTAGGTCTTAATCTACCATGTCATGCTTTGTCTATTCAATTCACGTATTTCTACCTTGGAAACGAATTCCATTTTAGTCAATGATTTTGATCAGGAATCGTTAACTATCGTTATAGTCCAAACATGCAAAGACACGACGTTTTAAAAGCACAATTTCTTTTATCCAATTATCATCTTTTAATCAACCTGTATGGCTACCCTACACCCTAGAAAAACGACTACTCACTCATGGTGATGTTTAAATCTAAGATGATGTTAATAATGAAAACTAGGATAGACATGTTTATTTGATTTCGACAATATTTTAAGACTCTTTATATGGCGATAATAACGACGCTAAATTGACAATCTAATGAAATGAAATGACGATTATAACGATACTAAAATGAATCTAAGATAACATGGATGGAAAATAACAATCAAAATAGAAAACATAAATACATTTAAACAAAAGATAAGATAGGAATACCTAGATGACGATCAACAACGATAATGACAACAATAATAGAAATTTGTTGCATAGAATAGTCGATCCACGAATTACAACGCTTGAACCACTTAAAGTAGATTACAAAGATGAAATTCTTATTGATCTAGGCTAAGGTTTTGATGTAGAAAAGACAGAAATAAACTAAAAAACTAAGGACAAAGGAAGAATAAAATGTGAGAAGAGAGGCTAGGTCTCCCTCCTCCTAATCTAGGGTTTTTGTAAAGAGAAGTGTAGAAGAGAATTGTGTGAAGTACATCTCATTGTGGTGGCTGAGGCTCTTTTTATATAGCAGTAGGGTTTCGTAGGGAAGGGGTCATGCATTCATCACAAAGGACAAAAAGGAGGAAGTCGAAGCAAAAGCTCGTATCAGCAGAGATACCCGATCGGGTACACCACTTACCCGATCGGGTAAGTTGTATTCTTGGTGCTTTGACTTTCGTTTCATCTCCCCTTGCATATGACTTGACTTTCATTATCCCCCTTGACCTCTTGAGTCGGGTTTGTTGATAGGGTTTGATGTAAAATGATAAATTCTTCGCCTAACAGATCGATCTTCCGACAACTGCGAAACCGTCTTAACTTCTTCTCTCTTTTGAATCAGTGAACCTTCTTGAAATGCTTTTGACTTGGTCAAGGTTGCTTCTTCAAATCGTCGGGTTCTAGGCAAATGCTCGGGAATATAGAAAAAGTGCGTAGAAACGTCACTTTCCCTACAAAACAGGTTAGAACATAAAAATTCGCCTAGAAGACGATATTAGCTCATAAAGTGGCTTAACAAAGCACAAATGACCTACAAAACCGAGCTAAATTGGGGGTTAAAATCATATAAATATTCACTTATCAGTGGTGGAGGGACAGCATGAGAGAAGAGATAAGAAAAAAAGAAAAAAAGACAAAAAAACAAGATCTAAAAAGAAGGGTGCAAATCTGAAAAAATAAAAAAAGAAAAGACAAAAGAAAAATAAGAGTGGAGGCGGCAGGAGAGGGCGGCGAGAAGGAGGCACAGCGAGGAACAGGTGCGGTGGAGGCGTAGCGGAAGGAAGTAGATCTGAAAAAAAAAAAAAAAAAAAAATTAATTTGGCCGGCGGCCGATGCCGGTGGTGGCCGGCGATGGTCGCCGGAGGTGGGAGATGAAAGAAGGTGAGGAATGTTTATGAATTTTTTGGGTTTTTGAATTTTTTGGGTTTTGAATTTTTTGAGTTTTTGATTTTTTTGGATTTTGATTTTTTTGGGTTTTAGAGAGAGATGGAGGAATGAAATTATGTGGGATGAGAGAGAAGTGGTTGAGTGGAAAGTCTTTTATATTGAATTAAGATGGGGATTAGTGGTTAATTAATAAAGATGAGAGAGAGTGAAAAATTAGCCCGCTAATCCATTTTGGAGAGCTTCAATGTCAGCCATCCATCTCCAAGATCCAATGGCCTATAAAATGACTTATGAACTCACGTTTCCTAAGAGGACTTACATGATCCTCTCTCTCTCTTTCTCTCTCTCTCTCTCTCTCTCTATATATATATATATATATATTGTGACACCCTCAAATTTGCGGAAAGAAAAAAAATAATTTAACTAAATAAAATATGAGAATACATAACGAAGGTGTCATTACAAAACGGAAATAATATTATACAAAAGAAATATACAAGACGGGAGACATATCTCCCGTATAAATACGGAAATAAAAAGAGTATATAATAATATACAATCTAAGAACCGAATATAGGTCCAAGGTAAATACTTCGCTCGCTAGCTCGTCAATGTACCCAATGTATGCATCACAAACCTGCCAACCGCATTAAATATAAACACGGAAGCCACAGTCAGTGGGGAGTAACTCCGAGTTCTCCCATCCACGAAATGTCGAGTTTAATTAAACATGAATAACATAAAAGCAATGTATATGGAAAATACAAACCTTAACATATATGATATGCTTTTCATGTTATGAAACAATTTACTAACATATAACCTAGCATATGAAAACTATCATGTGAATCCGATAATAAAATATAACACGAGGTAGGGAAGCTGGTATGCTGGCTCAGCGGTTACCATGTAACATGGCCCTGATACACTCAAACCCTAATCAACACGTAATCATGTGAATCAGTTAAAAATCGTTAATCCAAACTCTATCAATCCTAGCCGGCTTGCATCTCACCTTCTAGAACTCATAGAATCATACAAACATGAAATACCAATACGTCTACAAACAGGCATAAGTTCTTAGTACGGCGATAGTCTACTTCTGTAACTCGAGGCTATACCACAAGGTAGGAAACACATCCTAGTCCTAGACTGATCAGACCTAGCGACAACAGCTATTCCGTTCCCCGTCCCATGACATAACCGTCTATGAGAAACTCTACTATGCGACCCCCTAAGCAGAGATGGCTAGTACTTAAGCTGGCTCCAGTCCCAAAATGGATAAGGCAGCCATGCCCCGACTTGGATATAAACCCACCAAGCCG
>JAIUZE010071914.1:0-21352 GCA_022085475.1 Heliosperma pusillum | reverse complement strand
ACGATGCAGCCTGCGTCCTACGACGTAGCCTGCGTCCGCCACGGGATTCAGCATGATCAAAATCAACATGTTATCAACAACCAAAAATCCTCATTTATCATAACAAACCATCAATTCACATATCAATTAACCACTAACAACAACCAACAACAACAACACAAGTCCTAAGCATACTAACCATAATCTAAATACGATTACTAGCCTAGAAAACACAGAAAACACGTAAATGATATCGAGTAACCCTTCACCGTTACCTTTTCGCGTCTTTAAACGGTTTCTAAACCTTCCTAGTCTCCACCTACATACAATTAGATAATAAAAGATGAATATCATTCACCTTAAGAAAGACGGATAATTTTAAAAGCGAGAAAGACGGTAATTTTATTACCAATACGGATAGAGGAAGGTAAGAGGGGAAGAATGAGACGAACTTACGTGAATTTGAGCGAGTAACGAAGGAGTAGCGACAAATCTAAGACGGATCAATAATGGAGGCAAGGTTTTGATGGTTTTCTTAAGGAAGAAGAAATGTGTTGTGTTTGTGTTAGAATGAATAAGGTTAAGGTTAGGAGGGAGTATAAGTAAAGGGTGAGTCGGAAAAGTCAACGAAAGTCAAAGGCGGCTCAAAAGTCAAGAAAAGTCAAAGACGACTTAAAATTCAAGAAAAGTCACAGACGACTTAAAAGTCAAGAAAAGTCAAAGACGACTTAAAAGTCAAGAAAAGTCAAACTCGCCTTAAGACGGGATTCTCATGGAATCTCGCGGAAATTCCAAATACGAACTCGGAAATTCTAAATTCGACTCGGAAAAATTAAATTTACGGTTAAAACTAAATTTCACTGAAAAGTGTCTGTAAAACATTTTTACTAGAAAAATAGGGTACATTTCCGGGTGTTACATAGTATGCTTAGGACTTATGTTGTTGTTGTTGGTTGTTGTTGGTTGTTGTTAGTTGTTAATTGATATGAGAATTGATGGTTTGTGATGATAAATGAGGATTTTTGGTTGATAACTTGTTAGGAATTGATTGTGCCTGAATCCCGTGTAGGACGCTGGTTGCGTCGTGGGACGCAGGCTTTGTCGTAGGATGCAGGCTGCGTCGTGGTAGCGCTGGCTGCGTTACGCGCGGCCGACTGCAGTTTTCCTACACTGACCCCTTTTCGTAAAATGATCATATCGCCTTCTTTACTTGCTTGTTTTGAGCTTCTGACATCCCGTTGGAATCGTAAGAGGATAAGCTATCACCTCCATTTGGAATTTCTGCATTTTCATGACTAGAACTCTAGTTATGACCGTTTGAAGTGGACCCTTATTTTCGTTGGTTTCCAAACAACGTTGTTTTGGAGAGGTATCTATGTTTCTTATTTATTATGCTTCATAAACTTGTTCTAATGCTTATGTATCATGTATTGATTCATTTTGATCATAGTTAAGTTTATATAATTCCCTATTCTCATGTTTGGTGACGGGTTTTGGTATGTCCCTACTTTTTGTCGGTTTTTTTACAAATGATTACGGTTGGAGCACTATTTTGCTGTGCTTTGTACTCTCTTCCCTTGTGCTACCTCCACGTTCGTAAGGCTGGAATGTCGGAACGGAGAGGTTATCCTACTGCTTAATTGCATGTGTAGTGGGCATACGACGACGTTATTGGGAGTTGAACGCATTGCGTTGATCGACCCGGCCGTCAAATGTTGTGTACTTGCGAGGTGGTGTTATTTGCATGTAGCGTACCGCTTGTTATGAGGCTTGAGCTCTTTTCCGCCTCTTTAGTGAATTGATCTACCGAATTTGGGGTACTCGGCGTCTTTGTATGATCGAGTCTTGCGATGTGTGGCACGTCTTATCCGCACATGTCGAATCGGGTATATGTCTTATCCCGAGAGTCTGGCCAGGTTTAGACTAGGACCGTATTATTATCGTCGTCCTACCAGGAGGAAATTAGTCTACATATACGAAATGGATTGAATCGTATATGCGTTCAGGGAATGTTTTTCTCCCGTGGATGCCTGTTAATCATACTTGCCATGTACACGGTGCTAGTGCGTTTCATTTACCGTGAGAGATGTCGTCTTTGTGTCGTTGTGTTTGGATGCGTGATTACATGATTGATTATTCATGATCATTGCATGACTTGGCATGGTTTGTTTTTCGAGTCTCAATCTTATCAAACTTATACCGCTAACGGTGAGATGTAAGCCCTAGTGAGTGTATTCGGTTGCCTAAGAGTGTCTTCCCCGAGTCTTTGTATAACATGATGGATTCGGATTTGTATTCCATATGCTCTTATCATTATATATTGAATTGCCTATCTATCCTTATCGTATTTCACATGTATATCTATCTATGCATGCTTCTACTTTTGTATTTCCTTTTATGTACGTTTAATGTGATATGGCTGGGAGAACCCGGAGTTACTCCCCACTGACTGTGGCGTTCATGTTTTTCATGGATGAACAGGTTGCTTGATTGGATGGCATTTTGCTTGATATTTTGGGTTCGAGTGTGAGCTAGCGGGCGTTGTCCCTGGATGAAACACATCTAGACGTTCTTTAGCTAGATGCTAATAACTTTGTCTTTTGTTAACACTTTGAGAGACTACGTCTCTTGTGGTATTTTTATTTGGTTTGTAATATTTGACACTCCTCGTATTTTCTATTGGCATGCAAAAAGTTTTAAAAACACCGTAGTTTCGCTAATTAAATCACATGCTTGTATGTGTTATTTCCGCATTCGCGAGGGTTGTCACAGTTGCAAGTCTTGGATGTGGAACGTCTTACCACATGTCGAATCGGGTATATGTCTTATCCCGAGAGTCTGGCCAGGTTTAGACTAGGACCGTATTATTATCGTCGTCCTATCAGGAGGAAATTAGTCTACATATACGAAATGGATTGAATCGTATATGCGTTCAGGGAATGTTTTTCTCCCGTGGATGCCTGTTAATCATACTTGCCATGTACACGGTGCTAGTGCGTTTCATTTACCGTGAGAGAGGTCGTCATTGTATTTTTATGTGTGGATGGGTGATTACATGATTGATTATTCATGGTCATACCATGACTTGGCATGGTTTGTTTGTCGAGTCCCAATCTTATCAAACTTATCCCGCTAACGGTGAAATGCAAGCCCTAGTGAGCGTATTCGGTTGCCTAAGAGTGTTTTCCCCGAGTCTTTGTATCACATGATGGATTTGGATTTGTATTCTATATGCTCTTATCATTATATATTGAATTGCCTATCTATCTTTATCATATTTCACATGTATATCTATACATGCATGCTTCTACTTTTGTATTTCCTTTTATGTACGTTTGATGTGATATGGCTGGGAGAACCCGGAGTTACTCCCCACTGATTGTGGCGTTCATGTTTTTCATGGATGAACAGGTTGCTTGATTGGATGGCTTTTTCCTTGTGGTATTTTGGGTTCGGGTGTGAGCTAGCGGGCGTTGTCCCTGGATGAAACACCTCTAGACGTTGATTAGCTAGTTGCTAATAACTTTGTTGTTGGTTAACATTTTGAGAGACTACGTCTCTTGTAGCATTTTATATTTGGTTTGTAATTACTGACATTCCTCGTATTTCTATCTTGCATGTATAAAGGTTTTTAAAATACCGTATTTTCCGCTTTATAAATCACATGCTTGTTAGGTTTTATTTCCGCATTCGCGAGGGTTGTCACATAATGAGAACCATGAGAACTCTCACTAAATCTCCACCAAATCTTGTTTCGAAAGTTTTGATGGATCATTTACAATTAGTTTAGTTTATTCAATCAAAATATTTTCAATAAGTAAACAAAATTAATTTATTATATTAAAAAATATGTACTTAATGTACATAAATTCAATTAGGTAAATTAAAACTACTCTAAATGCATGAAAACGGGCACTAGGTGCATGAAAATTGTTACATGCATAAAAACAATTACTAGGCGCATGAAAAAAACTAGTTGTAGATGCATGAAAATGAGTAATAGGTGCATGAAAATTGTTAGATGCATGAAACTGACTACTAGGTGCATTAAAAAGAGAAAACTTTATTTCGACTCGATTTTTGTCAGTAGCTTATAAATTTTCGGCCAAGAAATAGGTTATCTAGCCATAATATTTTACCCCGAATCCAAATATTTCGTTAGTTTTAAAAAATAATTTTTTTAAGGCGGAGTTCTCACGGTTCTCATTATCTTAGTGGTTCTTACCGGATCCCAATTCTATATATATAGAGAGAGAGAGAGAAAGGATCATGTGAGTCCTTATTGAAATAGTGAGTCCATAAGTCCTTTTGTGAGCCATTGGATCTCTTAAATGAGTGGCTTTGATTAAGTGCAAATATGACTTAATCCCACTCAAATAATCATTATCCTATTTACCTCTCTCATGCCTATCATTAGTCTCTCTTACCCATGCATGCAACTAATCAGTCACTTCACACCCATTACTCCTACGTCCTCCCTAATTTCCCCCCTAATTTGAAAAACTCTCATTTTCTGAATTATCAAAATTTGAATTATCATTTCCCAAACCCATTATTGCTCATTTATAGCTGAAATGATAGCATTTATCATTCTCACTTAAACTCTCTCAATTCATTTGTCAATATCAGTCTCGGCGTTAAACTCTACATTCAAAACACTCTCAAACTCTCTAAATTTAAACACAGTTCATCTATCAAACATCAACCACAGTTCATCTTTCTCAGGTATTTTACATTTTCTTGTTGTTTTAATTTATATCTCAATATGTTACTGATTATGTTAGGGTTTCTGATTATTTCAAACACAGTCCTTATAATTTTAATCCGGTTATAAATTAGGGTTCCTGATTATCTTACTCATACAATTAATTACATTGATTGCAATCTGAGTTAACCATATTGTCACACTGATTAAAGTTATAAATTTAATTTCAATGTTCATTTTGTGTCACTTCAAGTTGATTTCGTGTAACCTCTATTTAATTTGGGTTTTTTTTTCTTTTATTAACCAGTGAATAAATTTAATTTATTAGGGTGTAACTTCTATTGCAATGTTTATTGTATGTCACTTCAAGTTGAATGTGTGTAACTTCTATGTAATTAGTGAATAACTTTAATTTATAAAAGTGAATAACTTCAATTTTGTGTTACTTCAATTTTGTGTAACTTCAGTCTAATATTGTGTTACTTCAGTTCTTATTTGGTTACTTCATATTTAGTCGATATTTTTGTTACTTCAATGTGAATGGTGTGTAACTTCAAGTCATTTGTGAGTAACTTCAAGTTTAATGAAGATACAGTTTCCTTGTTTTTCTTCAATTTTGTGTTACTTCAATTTTGTGTAACTTCAATCTAATATTGTGTTACTTCAGTTGCTTATTTGGTTACTTCATGTTTAGTTGATATTTTTGTTACTTCAATGTGAATGGTGTGTAACTTCAAATCATTTGTGAGTAACTTCAAGTTTAATGAAGATACATGTGACAACCCTCGCAAATGCGGAAATATAAAACATACAAGCATGTGAATTATATAGCGGAAATATGAAGTTTTTAAAACTTTTATACATGCAAGAAGAAGTATACGAGGAGTGTCAAATATTACAAACTAAAGTATGAAATACAACAAAGAGACGAAGTCTCTCAAATATTATAAATGTCAAAGTGTTTAGCAAATTAGCTAAAATATCGTCTAGAGGTGAAACTTCCACGGACAACGCCCGCTAGCTCACACCCGAACCCAAAATATCAAGCAAAAAGCCATCCATGCAAACAACCTGTTCATCCATGAAAAACATGAACGCTACAATCAGTGGGGAGTAACTCCGGGTTATCCCAGCCATATCACATTAAACGTACATAAAAGGAAATACAAAATAGAAGCATGCATATATAGATATACATGTGAAATACGATAAGGATAGATAGGCAATTCAATATATAATAATAAGAACATATGGAATACAAATCCGAATCCATCATGTTATACAAAGACTCGGGGAAGACACTCTAGCGGTATAAGTTTGATAAGATTGAAACTCGACAAACAAACCATGCCAAGTCATGCAATGATCATGAATAATCAATCATGTAATCATGCATCCAAACACAACGACACAATGACGACATCTCTCACGGTAAATGAAACGCACTAGCACCGTGTACATGGCAAGTATGATTAAAAGGCATCCACGAGATAAGCATTTCCCTGAACGCATACACGATGACATTTTGTATATGTAGACTAATTTCCTCCTGGTAGCACGACGATATAAATATCCGGTCCTAGTCTAAACCTGGCCAGACTCTCGGAAAAAACCATTTTCCGATTCGACATGCGATGACATTTCGCATCAAGACTCGCGTCAATCATAGACGCCGAGGTACCCCAAATTCGGCGATAATTCACGAAGAGGCGGAAAAGAGTCGAGCCAACATAACAAGAGTACGCTACATGCAAATAACACCACCTCGCAAGTACACAACATTTGACGACCGGGTCGATCAACGCAAAGCGTTCGCCTCCCAACAACGTCGTCGTATGCCCACTAACACATGCATTTAAGCAGTAGGATACATCCTCGTTCCGACATTCCAGCCTTACGAACGTGGAGGTAGCCAAGGGAATGAGAGTACAAAGCATATAACAAAATAGTGCTCAAACCGTATCATTTGTAAAAACCGACTTAAAGTGGGACATACCAAAAACCGTCACAAAACATGCGATACAAGCGAATGAAATATCATATATTCAAAACATTAATATTATAAGTCACTACGTAAAATTATACGATAAACGAATCATGCGAACTATTATAAATTACTAGTTTTAGAAATTATAAGAAAAATACACAGCCGTGTTGCCGGTCGGTCAGAGGACCGGCGGCCGGTACCCCGGCATGCGCATCATGCCAAATCCAAAAATCACAAATAAAAGAGCAGCGTGTTCCAGGCCGGTCTAAGGGCCGGCGGCCGGGCACCCGGCCAGGAGCACCAATACACAAAAAATCCAATTTTCCCTACTGATGTGTTCCCAGCCGGTGGGCAGACCGGCGGCCGGTCACCCGGCTGGGAACCCCAGTTCACCCGAGAGCTTCAATTTAAGTTCTATCATTTCTAATTCTCATAATTTACTTCTATTAACTATCAACAATCAATATTCATCATCAACAATCATCAACTAACAACAATCATTATCAATAACACAATTCCTAAGCTTTCTAATCGTATTCTAAATACGAATTCTAACATAGAATCATGTAAAATACGTAAATGATATCGAGTAACCCTTCACCGTTACCTTTCTGCGTCTTCACTCCGCGTCAAGGTCCTCTTCGATTAAGAAATAGTCTTTGTCGGGATCTTGAATGTCACCACCTACAAATAGTTAATAAAAGATGAATTTACTTCACCTTGAGAAAGACGGAGAGTTTGAAAAGCGAGAAAGACGGTAATTTTATTATCAATACGGATAGAGGAAGATAAGAGGGGAAGAATAAGACGAACTTACGTGAATTTGAGCGAGAATTGAGCGAGTTATGACGATTCTAAGATTGGATTATTATGGAAGCTAGGTTTTGATTTGGGTTTTCTTAGTGATGAAGTAAGTTTGAGTTGTGGGAATGAAATAGGTTATGAGGGAGTATGAGGAAAAAGTCAAGAAAAAGTCAAAGACGACTTAAGACGGGATTTACTTGAAATCTCGCGTAATAACCAAATACAAACTCAGAAATTCTAAATTCGACCCGGAAAATTTAATTCTTAACTAAAACTAAATTTCGCTGAAAAGTATCCGTAAAATATTTTTACTAGAAAAATAGGGTACATTTGCGGGTATTACAATCACCCCACCTTTTAAAAAGTTTCGCCCTCGAAACTTGAGTGAAAGAAAGATACCTTACTCGAATAGACTCAGATATTTACTACGCATAGAAGCTTCCGTTTCCCAAGTCTCTTCTTCGACATTAGCACATCTCCTTAAAAGTTTCACCAAAGGAACCACCTTACTTCTCAACTTCTTATCCTTACGATCTAGGATGCGAATCGGCTTCTCTTCTAAGGATAAATTCGGTTCAAGCTCGGGCATTTCCTTTTGAAAGAAATGGCTTGGATCACTAACATACTTTCTCAATTGAGAAACATGGAAAACATTATGAACCTTAGCCAAATTCGGGGGCAAATCCAACTTGTAAGCAACGGCACCAATCCTTTTCACAATATCAAAGGGTCCAATGTATTTCGGGCTCAATTTACCCTTAACACCAAACCTTTTAACACCTTTCATTGGAGATACTTTCAAGAATACCTTATCACCAACTTCAAACTCTAACGGTCTTCTTCGGAAATCGGCATAAGACTTTTGACGGTCTTGAGCGGCTTTCATTCTATCACGAATGACCTTCACATGATCAATGGTCTCAACAAGAACATCGAGACCTAAGTCACGAACATCACTCAATTGATTCCAACATATAGGACTTCGACATTTTCTTCCATAAAGAGCTTCATAAGGAGCCATCTTGATCGAGGCATGATAACTATTGTTGTAAGAAAACTCAACCAACGGTAGACTCTTTTCCCAACTAGATTGGAAGTCGAGTGCACAAGCTCTAAGCAAGTCTTCTAAAGTCTGAATAGTCCTCTCGGTCTGACCATCGGTAGCGGCATGAAATGCGGTACTCATCAACAATTTACTACCCATGGCTTCTTGTAAAGCCTTCCAAAATCTCGAACAGAATCTCGGATCTCGGTCGGATATGATCTCCTTAGGAACTCCATGATATCTAACAATCTCATCAACATAGGCTTTCGCTAGTCGATCCAAACTCCAGGTTTCTTTGATCGGAATAAACCTAGCACACTTGATCAAACGACCAACAACAACCCAAACGGCATCTTTACTTCCAACGGTCCTCGGCAAAGCCATAACAAAATCCATAGAAATAGATTCCCACTTCCATAGTGGAATATCCAAAGGTTGTAGCAATCCACCGGCCCTCTTGTGTTCAATCTTCACTTGTTGGAAAGTAAGACATCTTCCAACATAAGATACAACATCACCCTTCAAGTTCGGCCACCAAAACTGTAGCTTCAAATCTTTATACATCTTATCACCACCGGGGTGAATAGAATAAGGGGAAAGGTGAGCTTCATCAAGAACTCGCTTCCTCAAATCAAGAGCATTACGAACAAATAAACGACCATGGAAACGAAGAACACCTTCATCATCAAACTTGAAATCCTTAGCTTTACCTTCAAGAAGTTTGGCTTGAATAGACTTGTAGGTAAGATCATCAACTTGGCTTTCGCGGATCTCACGGAGAAAAACAGGTTCGGCAGTCATAGCACCAACATAAACAAATCCACGCTCCACAAATTCCAACTTCAATCTTCGAAACTCGGCACAAAGATCATCGGGTAATACCCGCATAGCATTCAATGCATGAGAAGCTTTCCTACTAAGAGCATCAGCAACCACATTAGCCTTCCCTTCATGATACAACAACTCAAAATCATAATCGTTCACCAATTCCAACCATCTTCTTTGTCTCATACACTACAATAAAAAAGGCATTTTGCGACGGATTTGTTGCGACGGAATTCAAATCCGTCACAAAATTGACTTTGCGACGGAATTTTTGATCTTTTGCGACGGATGTTTTGCGACGGATTGCATTCCGTCGCAATACATCATTTTGCGACGGATTTTGCGACGGAAATTCCGTCGCAAGACCAATTCACGCGCAAAATGATAAAATGGAAAAAAATAAAAAATTATTTTTTTTTAATAGTGTTTGCGACGGATTTTGCGACGGAAATTCCGTCGCAAATAATTTTTTTTAGCGCGGAATTTTTGGCTCGCGCGGGAAAATATATTTGCGACGGATTAATGGATTTGCGACGGAAATTCCGTCGCAAATCCATCCCACATCGGAAAAAAACAGCACATTTCTTATGTTTATATAGAATCCCTCACTTCTTACATTGAATATGTGACTTATGAATTGAAGCGGAAAAACATGCGGTTAAAAAAATCGCGCGAGATGAATTCACGCGCGAAATAATAAAATGAAAAAAAAAAAAAAAAAAAAAAAAAAAATTGAATAGTGTTTGCGACGGAATTTCCGTCGCAAAAATTTGCCACAGAATTTCCGTCGCAGAATCTACCTTTTGCGACGAAAATTTGCGACGCAGTGCTTGTGACGGAAATTCCGTCGCAAATGCCTTTTAGCGACGGAATTAAGGGTATTTGCGACGGAATTGTCCGTCGCTATTCAGATTTTTTTTGTAGTGATATTCAACTCTTTTTGAGTAAATATGTACTTCAAACTCTTGTGATCGGTGAATATACGACAATGAACTCCAATAAGATAATTTCTCCACACTTTCAAAGCATGAACAACAGCGGCTAATTCCAAATCATGAGTAGGATAGTTCACTTCATGAACTCTCAACTGCCTCGAAGCATACGCCACCACATTCCTATTTTGCATAAGAACACAACCCAATCCCATTTTAGATGCATCACAATAGACATCAAAGTCTACACCATCTTCAGGCAAAGTCAACACCGGAGCGGTAGTTAACCTCTTCTTTAACTCTTGAAAAGCAGCTTCACAAGCTTCATTCCATAGGAACTTAGTTTCCTTCTTCAACAACTGGGTCATCGGTCTAGCAAGCTTAGAGAAATCCTTGACAAATCTACGGTAATAACCAGCTAAACCAAGAAAACTTCGAATTTCTCTAATATTGGTCGGACTCTTCCAATCCACCACAGCTTCAATCTTCGAAGGATCCACCATTACACCTTCTTTAGAAATCACATGCCCAAGAAAGGACACCTTAGGTAACCAAAATTCACACTTGGAGAATTTAGCATACCACTTCTGACGACGAAGAACACCCAAAATAGTTCTTAGATGAATAGCATGCTCTTCATCGGACTTGGAGAAAATAAGAATATTGTCAATGAACACCACCACACACTTGTCAAGATACTCACTAAATGTGTGGTTCATTTGACCCATGAAAATAGCGGGAGCATTCGTCAATCCAAATGGCATCACCTTGAACTCATAATGACCATACCTTGTACTAAAAGCGGTCTTTGGAATATCAACATCTCGAACAGGAATTTGGTGATAACCGGATCTCAAATCAATCTTGGAAAACGTAGAAGCACCCTTTAGTTGATCAAACAAATCTTCTACTCTCGACAAAGAATACCTATTCTTGATTGTAATCCGATTCAATTCACGATAATCAATACAAAGCCTCATAGAACCATCTTTCTTCTTTACAAAAAAGAACGGGAGCACCCCAAGGTGAGGCACTTGGTCGAATAAAACCCTTTTCAATCATATCATCTAGCTGCTTTCTTAATTCTTTCAATTCGGTCGGAGCCATACGGTAAGGAGCTTTGGCTATGGGTCCGGAACCAGGTACAAGATCAATAGAGAACTCAACATCACGCTCGGGAGGAATCCCGGGCAAATCTTCGGGGAATACATCAACGAATTCTCGAACAATAGGCACATCTTCAATACTTGGAAAAGAGGTAGTTGAAGAAGTCACAATACACAAGTATGCTTGGTGACCTTTTCTAACCATACTTACCAATTTCATAGCGGAAATCAAGGACACACCTTTTCGGGGATGAGATCCCTTATAGGTTATTCTAACTCCTAGAGGACTCTTTAAATAAATCTTTTGATCACGACACTCGAACCTAGCATGGTACAATGCTAACCAATCGATACCTAGGATTATATCGAACTCTCCTAGAGGAAACTTAAGGAGATTTGCGGGAAAGATAGAACCCGCAATAGATATTGGGACATTAGGATAAAGAGTAGAACAAGAGATAATATCTCCGGATGGTAAGGATATGGGAGTATCCTCACTAGATGTAGGCTCAATAGATAATTTATTAGCATAAGTCGATGACACAAAAGACATAGAAGCACCGGTATCAAATAGAATAAGACACGGTTGCTCCAAGATTGAGAACATACCCGTAATGATCTCGGGATGAGCATCGGCTTCGGCACGGCTCATAACAAAGATGGAACCCTTAGGTTTAGCAGGAGTAGGGGGCAACTTTCGATCAGGGCAATCCTCATAACGGTGACCACCCTTTTGACAAAAGTAGCAAATGTAAGGTCGGTTGGAACAAGACACACCGGGGTGGTGTGGAAGTCTACAACGGTTACATTGGCGACCTTGAGCTTGAGCTTGAGCAGCATAAGGCCTATGCGCCACATTTGAAGTAGCTCTAGGAAAGAAAGGAGCAGGGGCTCTTGCATTTGCATTGGAAGGAGGATTGAATCTCCTTTTGTTAACATAAGAGCTAGAGGAAGACGGAATGAACGGTCTCTTCCCATAAACATTTGGCCTTGGAGTGAAAGAAGCAGAGGGATTATTCATCAAAGCTTCATCTCTAATAGCCTTCCTAGAATTTTCGGCCCACAAAGCATCGTCATAAAGATCCCCAAAGGAAGTAGTATTCCTTCTCACTTTACTTTGAAGAACGGCACTCAGCTTGTTACGTTAATAGAAGGCTCGGTCCTCGTTATCTCGGATAAGCCTCGGAGCAAAATGAGCAAGCTTATTGAACTCCGTAGTGAAATCCTGAGCTGACAAGTTGCCTTGTTTAAAGTCAATGAACTCCTTGAGCCTTTGTTGCTTAAGCTCTTTAGGATAGAATCTACCTTCCACAAGAGCTTTGAAACAAGCCCAGTTGAAGCCATCTTCGAGAGTAGCGGTGGCACTAGTGATATCCCACCAATTATCAGCTTCCCTCACCAGGAAGTGCTTTGTGATCCTCACCTTGTCCTCTTCTCGGACTTGGTATAGATCGAACTGCTTCTCCATCTCACGGAACCAATCGGATAACTCCGTAGGGTCCGGCTCTCCACCATATGGTACAATCTTACTTCTAGCTATTTGTCCAGCTACCCATGCGTAGCCACCTTGATGGTTATCTTCCCTTCGAGGGGGAACCTGGTTGGCATGAGCTAAAGCTGCATCTTGCTGATTTTTCAGCACTTGAGTAAGAGCTTCCAACACGACATTCTCTACCATGCGTGGTCTAACCATCTTCATAAGAAACAAAAACAAATTAAGTTACTCCTATCAATTAGCATAAACAAATAGACTACCAAATAAAGTCCTTAACTTCTACCCAACTCTCATTTATTATTTTAAGGTCAAGTAGTTTAAGTTTAGGGTTCACGTGTGTGCGTCGGGAGCGATAAAGCTCTGATACCAACTGTGACAACCCTCTCGAATGCGGAAATATAAAACATACAAGCATGTGAATTATATAGCGGAAATATGAAGTTTTTAAAACTTTTATACATGCAAGAAGAAGTATACGAGGAGTGTCAAATATTACAAACTAAAGTATGAAATACAACAAAGAGACGAAGTCTCTCAAATATTATAAATGTCAAAGTGTTTAGCAAACTAACAATGGCTTTATACTTTCTCTGTCAAAACTCTACTAACAGGTTGATTTAATGGGAGATTATATGGTATCGAAAGGACATATGAAAGGCTCAAAGGTTAGGGGTTTTAGTCTTGTTAACAAGGAATTTAAATGGCAAGCAGTTGGGTATTTTGCGAATGATTGTGGGGTTTATTTGATGTTGCATATGCTACTTTATTGGGGAGAGCTTTTTGAGTGCGGGCTAGAGAAAGCGGGCATGACTACCCTATTCCGAGCCGAGATTGGTGCCACCCTTGTCCTTAGTGACTGCAACAAGGACAGGGAAGATGTGTTAGGTAGGGTCGCTGTTTTTAATGAAGTTAAGGCACATCCATTGACTACCTCCATTCTCAAGAGAAGCACCGATACTGACATAGAGATGAGCTCAGCCAAGCGGCCTCGTTACATGACGCCTGATAACCGCACTCCTGAAGGTCCATCCTTAACAGGTAAGCCCCCTGTTAGTGGGGGCCTTGTTAGTGGGGGGCTGCCATCTATCAGTAGTCGTCGTCGTGGTAGGGGGGATGGATTAGGATGCTCAATCAACTGCGGGGAGCCTGCGGCAAAAGCTCTTGTTGTTTCAAAGACACTACGAAAGAACCAGATATATAAGGGATGTACAAATTTTGAGGAAAAATGTGGCTGACTATTGCTTCTTAGACGACTACACCTTTGAAAATACGTGAGTTCTATTTAATTTTTTATTCATTGCGTTTTCGAAGATGACTTGAATGTTAGTTGATTATTTTGAATGTTTGCGACACAGAGAAGCACTAGTGTATTACAACCGCCATGCAACGCTTAACAGGGATCAGATTTTGTCCATGCTACCGGATAGGCCAATGTACTCCGATGTGATCGAGTGCTGGTCGATGTTGCTAAATCAGATAGAGTCGGATGACAGCGATTTTGCAAGAATGGCTTTCTTTGGCATAAGTCATATGGTAATAATATCTAGTTCTTGAATTATTATATTAGACTTATGCTTAACTTCAATGGTAGTCAACTGTGTTTTATGTGTTACTTCAGCACTGTTTTTGTGACTTGATGAAAACTGTGTTACTTCAGCACTAATTTGTGAAACTTCAACACTAATTTGTGAAACTTCAACACTTATTTGTGAAACTTCAACACTAATTTGTGAAACTTCAACACTAATTTGTGAAACATCAACACTAATTTGTGAAACTTCAACACTAATTTGTGAAACTTCAACTCCGGGTTTGGTAAAGTTTAATGACATTATGTGAAACTTCAACTCACTGAATAACGTTTTTTTTCACTATTGTAACTATACAGGACGCGCTCAAGAGGATGATTGTTACCTATGACCAGTCCACTCAAAACAATGAGGACATTGATGAAGTTTTCCGATTATGGGATCTCTTCATCAAGGATTGTGAGGACTCATTCAACCTGAATGCATATTTATTATTCGTACCATTTAACATCGACGGCCATTTTGCCTGCACATGTATCAACTACAGGTCAAAAACAGTTGATCTCCTTGACCATCAATATCACTCTGATTCGAATCAGTCTATCATATGCAAGGCTTCTCGTGTAATTGTAAGTTTTTCGACAATAAACGAAATTTTAATGTTGTGAATATCTGATTGTTTAATTTATTTATCAATGTTCACTTTTATATAGGCTAGTGCAATGGCCGATTTCTTTGAATCAAGAGGTGTTGTCAGAGGAAGCTGCCTATTGGAATTCACTCATCGTCAGATAGTTTTTGCCTGGCATAACCCCGCCCATGATCTCAGTG
This sequence comes from Heliosperma pusillum, assembly GCA_022085475.1. NCBI lineage: Eukaryota > Viridiplantae > Streptophyta > Magnoliopsida > Caryophyllales > Caryophyllaceae > Heliosperma > Heliosperma pusillum. Next base: position 6,114 of record JAIUZE010071914.1, on the reverse strand, counting down.
AATCTGGAATATTCACAATGATGCATATGTTAATGTACGAGGGTGAGCCTTTCGAGCACAAGGACCTTGAGCGGAAGGTCAACCGGCGTTATTTGGTAATTCAGTTGGCGGCGACCCTTGTACTTGCTGATTTGAACATCAGAAGATATTCTGTTATTGCTAAGGTTGGTGCTTTTGTGGCGGACAAAGACAACATCTGAAAAAAAGTTGAAGTTAGGCGCAAAGTGGACAAATATTTGGTAAAATAATAGTGTAATGAAGCAATCAGACAAAACAATGTTTCTATGTATTTTGACATATAAACCTGTAACATGTATGTTAATTTTGGAAGCCCCGTGGGAAAAAACAATGTTAATTTTGGAAGGTCTGTAACATGTATGTTTAGGAGGAAAAAACCTGTAACATGTATGTTTTAAGTATATTTTTGGAAGGTCTGTGTAACTTCAACTCAATATTTATGAAACTCCAGGACTATTCAAAGTAACTTCAAGGCAATTTTTGTTGAGTAACTTCAAGTAAGTAGTGTCACTTCAGTTGTTGTCTGTGTTACTTTAATGCATTTAGAGTGTAACTTCAAGGAATTTCAATGAAATTTATCGGCCATTCACTGAAGCATATTTTAAGGCCATTAACTGAAACTTTAAGGCTTTATAAATTAAACTACAAAACCATTCAATGAAACTCCAATACACATAAATAAAAGTTCAAGGCCATTCAATGGTTTTTCAAGGCCAGTCAGCCGAAAAACAAATAACTTCAAGTCACGTACAACGATTCCATAACTAATAATTGGCGCAAAATAATTACTTAAACTGTCACTTCATTACACATCGTTTTCCTCCTCAGCATCTCCTTCTTCATCCTCGCCTTCTTCTTCCTCTCCTTCTTCTTCCTCTTCTGATTCTTCTTCTTCTGATTCATGATCTCCTGACACTTCCCCTTTTTCATAGTTCTCTGATGATGGGGATGGTGGGTGATCTGCAAAAGGGTTCGGGCAGTTTCTCTTGTCGTGGTTGGACATTCGCTTACAATTATTACATAAGCGTTTGGGCTTTTTTGCTAAGGCAACAGCTTTTGCCTTGCTCGACAACATCCTTTTACCACTACCTTTGTTTTTGCACTGTTTTGGTGGAAGAATCGTGATCTTTTCACTCACTGTACAACCAAGTATTGTCTCAATTTCTTGTTGTTTATTCGGGGGGCCCCATACTGGTAATAGTTTCTCCTTAAATTCTCGAACTAAGGTGCACAAGCTCTCAACCTCAGCCTTACCCCTTCCCCTAAGTAACCCAACGGTCTCGTGAACTTCTGACCACAAATTCGCCAGCTCAAGTAGTTCACCATCAATGACATCAATGTCTTCTGTTATTTAACCACCACCGTCTAACATAATAAAGCGCAGTGCATCTTTAGTCCATCTTTTAGCAACATAAATGATGGGAACCGTTTTGAGACCATTGGATGTAAAAATCCATATGAGATGGCGGCACAATAATCCTTTTGTTTCAAACATTTTACAGCTGCATCTTCCCTCAAGTGTACCTAGCACATAATTAAATTTGGCAACACTTTAATATACAAATACTGTAACTTCAGGACCATTATAAGTAAATTCAATACTTCATTGTGTTACTTCAATACTTCATTGTGTTACCTCAATACCATTGTTACTTCAATTGACAAATACTGTAACTACAGTAACTAATTTTCAAATACTTTAAGACCAACGACATTTTGTGTCACTTCAATTAACAAATTCTGTAACTTCAATATCAGAGGATGACTTCAAGATAAACATTATCTAATTGTGTTACTTCAATACGTAATTGTGTTACTTCAATACGTAATTGTGTTACTTCAATACTTTATTATGTTACTTCAGTACCATTATATGTAACTTCAATATTTCATTGTGTTACTTCAATACTTCATTGTGTTACTTCAATACTTTATTATGTTACTTCAGTACCATTGTTACTTCAATTGACAAATACTGTAACTACAGAGACTAATTTTCAAATACTGTAAGACCAACGACATTTTGTGCCACTTCAAATAACAAATTCTGTGACTTCAATAACAGAGGATGACTTCAAGATATACATTGACTAATTGTGTTACTTCAATACGTTATTAGGTTACTTCAATACGTTATTAGGTTACTTCAATACGTAATATTAAAGTAGGGTAACTTTAATGGACTCCAATGTGATTAGTGTGTTACTTAAATAACTAATTGTGTTACTTAATTGTGTAACTTCAATACTATTATTATGTTACTTCAACGAATAATTGTGTAACTTCAACTTAATCCTGGGTAACTTCAAGCTAAATCTTGTGTAACTTCAATACATTTTTTTTCATATTGTCTGTAACTTCAATGTGATTAGTGTGATTAGTGTGTAACTTCAAGAGCATTATTGGTAACTTCAAGTATATGTGTATTTAATGAACTTTGTAAATTTAAATAAATGGTAAACATTGACAAATTACTTGGGTTGTATTCAACTTCAAAATCCTTTCCTCTGAATGTATCAGTGACTGTTGTCACCTCAAGTTCACCTATCTTGGCGTACCCCCCGGTTTTACATGTATCGAAAGAGTATTTGACCTCTTCCCTAAACTCATTGAAAATGTCGTGTGTGTAGATTTTCGCTCCGTGTTTTTCTATAGCAAGATGAGTTTCTGTTTTGGGTGATGATTGTCGGTTATCGTTGTCTAACTTCTTTTGTTGGTGTCTTTGATGGTCCATAGCGCTAACAAAACGCATTCAAAACTTTACCAAAGTACCTAATTTGTGCTCAAATCTCTTAAAAAAACTATTTTTACTCTCCGATCTCTGCGTTGTTCTCATAACGCCTGACATTTTCAAATCCCTGCAATGCGCCATCACCCACTGTTTCCTTATAGCGTACGTGTCTGAAAACCAATCTTCTGTACCAATCTCATGTTCCGCCATTATGATTTCCCATCTCTTGTCAAAATCAACTGCTTCAAGGTCGTCATCCCATACAATTTCATTCATTTTTTTAATTAAATCGCTGTAATCAGCCCTCGTGGGTCAATACTTGACCGGCACCTTGTTCATGATATGCCACATGCAAAATCGATGACGCGTTGTCTTGAACATTATTGCCACAGATTTTATAATCCCTGGATCCTGATCTGTGATGATGTACTCGGGTTCCTTTCCTCCCATAGCTTTCAAAAATTTTGTAAATACCCAGTTGAAGGATTCAAAGTCCTCCTTCGCAATCAAAGCCCCACAAAATGTTACTGACCGTTTATGGTGGTCGACACCGGTAAACGGGGTGAATACCATCGAATATTTGTTGGTAGAATAAGTTGGGTCAAAGGACACCGCATCACCAAATACAGAGTAATTCCGTTTCGCAGTAGCGTCAGCCCAAATTGCCCAACGTAGGCTTCCGTCACTGTCTATATCGTAGTCGAAAAAGAATCCATGTCTATTTTCAGCCATGTTCTTAAAATGATCTTCAAATAGTTGACCGTCTCGCTCATGAATGAAGCACTTCACATCCCTGTGGAAGTTTTTGAAATCTGTTAAACTAGCCCCAATGTTTTCGAAACCATTAACGTGCTCCTTGCACATATTATAAGTCTTTGTTGCTCCAATCTTCAACTACACACAAAAAACGTAAATTCAAATATTAACTAACTTATATCCAATAATACTGTCACTTTTAATATAGGTTGCAAACAATCTAAATCAACGAGACATTTTAAAATTAATTACTAACCCTCGAATTATAGACGATGATCTGTTTATGATAACTCGTAATTCTTCTTGACAATTTCTGAAACTCTCGATCATAGACCGAGATTAGTTCGTGATTGTGCCCCTCGGTGATTCGGTCAATACATATTACCCTTTCGTCCATAAAATGTTGGAGCCAGTGTCCTCCACAGTTAGAGCAATAACATAAATAAATCTCTATAGGTTCACAGGGTATACTTTGTATTGTAATCAGTTGATTAACGTTTATCAATAACGGTTGGCTTGCTAGATAAGTTTGACGTTATTGTCATACAGATGGCGGTGATCAACTGGTCCCTAAAAGTCACACCTATAGGATGTGTTTGAGAGATGTGATTATTTGAGAAAATGATCATATTGATGCCCTATTGATGCCCTATTATATGACTAAAAGGTTAGTCAGTGTTTTTGACTAAAAGGTTAGTCAATATAATGATGAGACGATTATTTAATAATGATTAAATAAAGTTAGCTGAGACGAATTAACTGTAATTCGTAAATTGAATATAAAATGTTATATTTAATTGTTGTATATAATGTAAGCTAATTGAACATAAACTGTTATAATTAATTGTCAAATTATAAATATACGGATATTTATAATTAATGTTGTATTATAATGTCAGTCCTTGACAAATGACGATTATAATATATTACATTATATTGGAAGCTAAAATGACCAAAACAAAGTGTCCAGATACACTCGGTTTTTCCGGTCAATGGGTAGTTATTTGAGGAGACTAAATCTCCTCATATAAGACCTAGGAGTGCCGTGAGAAAGAAGGAGAGCAAGGGAAAAATTCTAACCTAATTTCGACACTCACTTGTGCCTTCATCACACAAAACACAAAAACCTAAAAAAGTTAACAGTAACTTTTAATTATCTTTCTAGCAAAGGAGAAGGGCATTTCTCGATCAATCTTGGGTGAGACGATTAGGAGGATATCTACTTTGATATCTGTTCTTAGGCCGAATTTTGCTAGGACCAAAGGTTCAATTCGTTTTCTCTATATTTTATATCGTTTTCATATTTATGACTCGCAATTCATATTCTATAATTTTGTTATAATCCTAAATTTTAAGGGGATGTAAACAGTTTTTTCCCACAAGTGGTATCAGAGCGTAAGAATACAAAATTATATTATATGTTTTTCATTTTATGAAATATAAATTTGAGAAAAAAATAATTGTGGAAATACCGAAAAAAAAAAATTTATGTTACGGCTGTTTTTTTTTTTTTTTTTTTTGGGCCGTGTGAATTTTTTTTAGGTCTTGTTTTTCCTTTGTTGATTTATTGATATTGTTATTTTAAAAGGTTAAAATTCAATAATAAATTTGTACTTGTTTTAATTTGATAAGGATTAAATTAAAATAAGATGGAATTGTTTTGTTTTTGTTGTTGTTATTGTTTTCGGACTAATTGTTTTAAATTGATAATTTTTGTATAATGATTCAATTTTAATGATGTTCAAAGCGATTGTGATTAAATGAATATATGGATATTCGATTTAATCATGATTTAGATGTTCATTTTAAAAGGTTAAATTGAATAATCTAGTTTGAATCAATATTTAATAACGATTAGATATTGAATTTTGTACCGATCTAGCAATATTGTCAACACCGAAATTTTTTTTGCAGTACGTGCTGCTACTGTTCATTTAAAAAAAAATAAAATTCTGTTTTTTTTATTGCTGTGCAGCAGTATTTTTTTATTTTTAATGTTATTTGTTTCGGTTTTTGTTAAACCGTGAGAAAATAAATTTTTTTTTTTTGCACTGGTACTGTTCGCGTGAACAGTGAACAGTGCGGGAAAAAAAATATTTTTTTTTGTTTGTTTTTTTTTTTTGGCATTATAAAGATAATGTTTGTTTGTTATTGTGAAAAGGTTCACAATAATGATACCCGATTATTTTAAAAAGGTTTAAAATAAAATGGATTATGGAAGATTAAAATTGTTGTGGGTAATTAAGGAATTGTCACATAATTTTGATCGTATATAATGGTGGTTTGGATAAATTACTCTACATAATTACAGAATTATGTCTTGAAGAATTAATTTATATAGTTGATGCATTTTATTTTTGTCGAATGAATGAATGAATGAATGTTTTTATTTACGTTTTTTGCAATTGTTTGAAAAATGTAAAACCTAGTGTGGCCTTAGTTAATCATGTTTTCGTAATGATGGAAACATGGTTTGGATGTATTTATGAGATCTCGAATCTTCTTTTATTTCTTTTAATTATGTTTTTGGAATTAGAATGTAAATAGGTTTATTTTGTAATTTTGAAAATGTAATTTAAGAAGACTAAAGACGGAGATCGGATGCTCAC
>JAIUZE010071913.1:0-20622 GCA_022085475.1 Heliosperma pusillum | reverse complement strand
AGAATGTACTAAAGAGCAACCTATATTGATGCTGCTATCAAAGGAAGTCCAGGAAGAGGAGTCTAAGGTAATCCCTGCAGAAGTTAAGCCCCTTATTGATCAGTTCAAGGAAGTGTTCCCAGAGGAACTTCTTGATGGTTTACCCCCTTTAAGAGGAATTAAACACCAGATAGACCTTGTGCCAGGGTCTGTACTACCTAATAGACCAGCCTATAGATGTGATTCTAAGGCTACACAAGAGCTGCAGAAGCAAGTTGGAGAGTTGATGAGTAAAGGGTTTGTAAGGGAGTCATGAAGCCCTTGTGCTGTGCCTGCATTGTTGGTTCCTAAGAAGGATGGGACTTGGAGGATGTGCATAGATAGCAGGGCTATCAATAACATCACAGTCAAGTACAGGTTCCCTATACCTAGACTTGATGACATGTTGGATGAGCTGAGTGGTTCAAGGATCTTTTCTAAGATTGATTTGAGGCAAGGTTACCATCAACTGAGGATCAGGGAAGGAGATGAGTGGAAGACAGCCTTCAAAACAAAGCATGGCCTTTATGAGTGGCTTGTCATGCCCTTTGGTATGTCAAATGCCCCAAGTACCTTCATGAGATTAATGACAGAAGTGCTTAGGCCTTGCCTAGGGGGATTTGTGGTGGTATACTTTGATGATATTCTCATCTACAGCAAGAGCAAGGATGATCATTTGAGGCATCTTGAGGCTGTGTTTGAGATACTTAAGGAGAGTAAACTCTTTGGGAAGCTTGAGAAATGCACCTTTATGACTGAGGAAGTCAAGTTTCTAGGATATGTGGTGTCTGAAAGAGGCATTTCAGTGGATCAAGATAAGATCAGTGCAGTTCAATCTTGGCCTGTTCCTAGGAATATCACAGAAGTAAGAGGATTCCATGGCTTAGCATCCTTCTACAGAAGATTCATTAAGAATTTCAGCATCATTACAGCACCCCTCACTGAATGCATGAAGAAGGGAGAGTTCACTTGGACTGAGAATGCTTTGCAGGCTTTCAAACACATGAAGAAACTCTTGTGCAGTGCACCTATCCTCAGGTTGCCAGACTTTAACAGCCTATTTGAGGTTGAATGTGATGCAAGTGGAGTAGGAATTGGAGCTGTCCTTATCCAAGAGAAGAAACCTGTAGCTTATTTCAGTGAGAAGCTAAGTGGAGCTAAGCTGAGCTACTCTACATATGACAAAGAGTTCTATGCTCTTGTCAGAGCTCTGAGGCATTGGAGTCATTACCTGAAGCCCAAGCCTTTTGTCTTGCACTCTGATCATGAGGCATTGAAGTACATATGAGGACAACATAAGCTCAGTCATAGGCATGCTAAGTGGGTGGAGTTCCTCCAGTCATTTACCTTTTCTAGCAAATACAAAGAGGGCAAACAAAATGTGGTGGCTGATGCATTGTCTAGGAGGTACACTCTGCTATCAACCATGGAGCAAAGGGTTCTTGGCTTTGATTTTATGAAGGACATGTATCAAGAAGATCCAGACTTTGCAAAAGATTGGTTAGCACAGAAGGAGGGTACAAAGACCATTGATTCACCCTACACTCTACAAAATGGGTTCCTGTTCAAGGGAAACAAGCTCTGTGTTCCCAGAGGGTCTTATAGGAGTCTATTGATCAAGGAAGTGGATGGAAGTGGCCTTGGAGGACACTTTGGGGTTCAGAAAACTGTGGACATATTGCAAGATCAATTCTACTGGCCTAAGATGATGGGAGAGGTTCAAATAGTGCTCAGAAAGTGTGGAGTTTGTCAAAAGGCCAAGAGTTCATTTCAAGCAGGACCTTACACCCCCCTACATGTCCCATGTGCGCCTTGGGAAGATGTAAGCATGGATTTCATAGTAGCATTGCCTAGGACAACAAGAGGGAAAGATTCTATCATGGTGGTTGTGGATAGGTTCAGCAAGATGGCACATTTCATTGCTTGTAAGAAAATTGAGGATGATGTGAGTGTAGTAGTGCTATACCTTGATGAGGGGGTGAGGTTACATGGAGTTCCAAAAACTATTGTATCTGACAGAGACACAAAGTTTATGAGTCATTTCTGGAGAACATTGTGGAAGCTGCTTAACACTAGGTTGTTGTTTAGTACCTCCCATCATCCTCGAACAGATGGACAAACTGAGGTGACCAACAAGACCTTGGGAAGGATCTTGAGGTGTATAGTCAGCAAATCCCTCAAGGATTGGGACTTAAAGCTAGATCAAGCAGAGTTCTCCTTCAATAGAGCTCCATCAACAGCCACATGCCACTCCCCCTTTGAAGTGGTCTATGGTACTAACCCCTTAATGCCTTTGAATTTGTCTCATGTGTGCAGGTCAGATATCCACTATAATGCCAAGAAAAGGGTGGAACAAATGCTAAAACTCCATGAATCAGTTAGAAAACAAATTGAGAAGACCAATGATCTATACAAAAAGAATGCCAAGGTTCCTAAGATCAAGAAAGACTTTGCACCAGGAGACTTAGTATGGATCAACCTAAGGAAAGAAAGGTTCCCTTCCAAGAGAAAGAATAAGCTAGAGCCAAGAGCAGATGGTCCTTTTCAAGTCATAGAGAAGATAGGTCCTAATGCCTACAGAATTGATCTACCAGGAGAGTATGCAGTGCATGGAACATTCAATGTTGGAGATCTTAGTCCCTTCTATGAAGACTCTGAGAGGGAGGAAGACACAGGCTTGAGGTCAAGCCCTTTTCAACCTGGGGAGGCTGCAGCAGGAGCTCACCCAAGGGGCCTTGATGATCAAGCCACAAACAAGACAAGCCTGACCCCAAGATCCCCTCAGATGGAAGCTCGAGTCACAAGGTCCAAACAACAAGCCATGACAGGCCAAACTCAAGCCAGGCCAAGCCAAGACATTAAGGAAGATTGTCCAGAGCTCATCAAGCCATGTCAAGCCCCAACTCAATCCACATTTCCCACACAAGACAGAAACAATGCCATTCAGAACCAGTCATACCCATCAGCAAACCCTGCACCAAGGAGGTACACCACGGCATCTCAACCACCCCCACCATAGCCTACCATCAAGCCAACCCCCCAAGCTACAAGTTTGTCCAGGATAACCCCTCTTGAATTCTAGTAAAAACACAAGTAACAAGCACCCCAAGCTAGAGTCCAGTAAACGTTAAAAAAAAGAAGGTACAAGTCAGATTGTGGCTTCCTTTTGCTTAAGTCAACTTGTCCTCGTCCAAGGCAGGTCTTATCTAAGTTCTAATAAGAGTATAGAGTCCCAAGGAGCAGCAACACATCCAGGCAAAGCAACAAGACAACAAGAACAACAGATTTCCATTTCTGGAAAACTACAAAACTGCTTTATTTGCTTTTTGTTCAGTCTATTCTTTGTGTCTTGTGTCTGTACTTTATAGTTGTTGAGCTCGTCCTATTGTAAGGCTCTTAATTAGTGTCAGTTTTAGTAGTTTAGATCCTAAGCTGGCCCTTGGATGATCTATACATCCAATGGTTCACAAGATATCAGCCTCCCTATATAAGGAGGTCTTTGTATGTTGTTAAGAGGCAGACTTTTATGAATAAATTAACTTTGAGAAATCCCTCAAATCTATCAAACTTGTGGTAAGAGTTGTAGTTTGAACCAAGCCTGATACATCTTCTAGGTGTTTGATCAGTGTCTTGTCTTGTGAGTCAAGTTATATCTGTGCCTTGCTGTGGTTAACTTGCTTGCTGTTTGAGTCTAGTTTAGGGTGTTTGTGCTTTGCTGTAACACTTTAAACCTGTCTCAAAACTAGTCTTTGAGTCCCTTCTCTTGTGCCTTGCTGTAGGGGAGTTTCTCTAAGTCATATCCCTTAAACTTTAGTTAATATAAACCAATCTCTCTAAAACAGCCTCCATTTCTATTTGAGTTGTTTTCAGTTTAAGTGAACCTAATCTAACATTCATCAAAACTTGTAAACCTTAGTAGTTTACACTCCAATCTCCTTTCCATTACATGGAGACTCCATGGTTTGCCGATTTTGCCAACTTTTTGGTTGGGGGAATTATGCCTCCGGGCCATTGCCACCCCCACTTGCGATGCCAAAGCAGTTGTTAAACTGTTTCAGAAGATAATATTCCCACGATTTGGGGTTCCTCGTGCTCTAATTAGCGACGGAGGAAAGCATTTCAATGAACGCCATCTTAACACTTTATTGAAGAAATATGGCGTTACACATCGTCGGGGGTTAAGTTATAATTCGAAGACAAGTGGCCAGGTAGAGGTTTCTAATGGGGAGATTAAGTCTATCCTTGAGAAAGTTGTGAGTAAATCTAGGAAGGATTGGAGTCGTAAGCTCGATGACACTTTATGGGCTTACTGAACTGCTTTTAAGACTCCAATAGGTGCTTCTCCATACCGGTAAGTCTATGGCAAGGCGTGCCATTTACCGGTAGAACTTGAGTACAAGGCTATGTGGGCCATCAAAGAGCTTAATATGGATCCCTCACTAGCGGGTGAGAAAAGACTTATGCAAGTGAAGGAGCTCGATGAGTTTCGATTGCATGCCTATGATAGTGCTCGGGTTTACAAGGAGAAGACAAAGAAATGGCATGACAAGCATAACCTGCAGCGGGAATTTAAAATTGGTGATAAAGTATTATTATTTAACTCCCGTTTGCGTTTGTTTCCAGGTAAACTCAAGTCCAGATGGACGGGACCGTTCACAGTTACCGAGGTGAACAAGTTTGGGTCTGATCGGGCTTGTCGCAAGCCCTGGTCAAAGATAATTACCCAGACTAGGCTAATAACAAATTAATGTAATTAGGGAAGTAGGGGTCGATCCTCAGGGAGATGGTGTTTCCTATATAATGTGAAATGTCTTGCAATTGGGTCTTATCTAACGAGTATCTGGGTTTTGGGGTTTTGATTTCTAAACTAATAAAAAGCATAAATGAAAACAAAATAAAAGCAAATCAAAACGAAAACAATAAAGCAGGTGATGAATTAACAATGATAAAAAGAATCTCGGGAAGTAGGTTCACACATGTAGATTAACATATTGATGAAATTGGATTTAGAACATGCAAATAATTCATTGTGAGTTCGTAAGAATGATGTGTTCATTACAATCATAGATAAGATGGTCTAGCAGGCTTTTAGGCAATTTACTAGGTCTAATCTACCATGTCATGCTTTGTCTATTCAATTCACGTATTTCTACCTTGGAAAAGAATTCCATTTTAGTCAATGATTTTGATCAGGAATCGTTAACTATCGTTATAGTCCAAACATGCATAGACACGACGTTTTATAAGCACAATTTCTTTTATCCAATTATCATATTTTAATCAACCTACATGGCTACCCTACACCCTAGAAAAACGACTACTCACTCATGGTGATATTTAAATCTAAGATGATGTTAATAATAAAAACTAGGATATACATGATTATTTGGTTTTGTCAATATTTTAAGACTCTCTAAGTGGCGATAATAACGACGCTAAATTGACGATCTAGGGAAACGAAATAATTACAATGATATTTGAAATTGAATCTAAAATAACATGTAAAGAAAATAACAATCAAATAAGAAACATAAAGACTTTAAACAAAAGATAAAATTGGAATACCTAGATGACAATCAGTATAAACAACCGTAATAGAAATTCCTTGCATAGAATAGTCGATCCACAAATTACAATACTTGAACCACATAAAGTAGATTACAAGGATGGAACTTTTATTGATCTAGGCTAAGGATTTTATGTAGAAAAGACAGAAATAAACTAAGAAACTAAGGACAAAAAGGAAGAAGAAAATGATCTAAACTAGAGAAGAGAGGCTAGGTTTCTCTCCTCCTAATCTAGGGTTTTTGTAAAGAGAGAAGTGTTTCTAATTGTGTGTGAGTATTTGTGTGTGTTCTTTTGAGATGTGGTGGCTGAGGCATCCTTTTATAGCAGTAGGGTTTCGTGGGGAAGGGGTCATGTGTTTGTTTCTTAAACTCAATATTAAACATTTCTAATATCATATAATTAATAGTTTACCCTTAAACTATTAGGACCTTATGCATGCATAACAAAAGAATTAGAAGAAACAATTTCCTTACATTGATTATGAAGATATGGGCACAATATTTGAACTCCTTTCAAATATTGTTCTTGAGCTAGTAATATGAGGATGATCTTCCAAGTTTCAAAGTAGAAACTCTCCAATTAGTAGCACCCAAGACAATCCCTCAATCTCTACTAAATTACTACACTAGTATATAATAGTAGTCTCCCTTAAAATAATCTAATAACCTCTTATTACTACACTAGTAATGTTACTAGAAAATATGAACTTCAAGTTATAGAACTTCTTAAGTTTTTAGTGAGAAGTTGGAGAAAAAATGTAGAGAGATAAGCAATTTTTGCATGAATGAAAAATGAGATGGAGTGTGGTATAAATAAGAGGAAAATTGTGCTCTTTTCTTCTTCACTAGCACCGGCCACATGCCCCCATTGTGGGGTGTGTGGTCACTTTCAATTGTTCTTAACAATGTAAATAGGTAGTGTGTAAGAATAAGTCTAGTATATGATTACATCTAATTCTCAATTAGATTAATACACAAAAACTAATCATCCTCTTGTACACTACATAAAACCGGTGCACCCCACTTAAAGTGGGTGTCCATTTTATTTTTGCAATTTGTCATTTATCACATATGTGACATGTGACATGTAACATGTAACATGTAATTTTTGCTTATAAATGTGCATTTAACCAATTTAAATGCAATTTCATAACAAATAATTAGACTTAACATTTTAAGTCATATTTTATAATTACATGTAAATAAAATGGGTCATCTCATATTTGGTTAATATAATCTACAATAATTTGTAATTATAATCAACCAATTTTGCTTATCTCAAATGTTTCATAAACATAATGCATTCTTAGTAATATAACAATTAAATTACTAAAATGAATCTTATTTAATCATATTACAATAAGATATAATTCTCACTTACAATATAAACTTGGTTCAATTTAAGGGATTAATTAATCTGTATCGCTATACAATTATTTAATGTACATGATTAGGGGATTGTCCTTTAGCTGTGACCTCAAGAGATCAACTGATCACCACCGTCATACGACAGTAATGTCAAACTCAATTGAGCTAATCATTACCGATTTATGTTGACTAGTTGACTATAATATTCATCATCCCTTTGTTTTCTTATTATTGAGATTCAATTATGTGATCGCACTATTGTTGAGGACATTTACTCCAACAATCTCCCACTTGTCCGAGACAAGTGTGCGTCACCAATTCTCTTGTCCTATTACAATATCTACCACTCAATGCAAGGTGTCTTCAGGTCGTACTTGCATTTGATCATATCAAGAGTGGTTTCCTCGATCTGGAGAGTAACTGTCTGACAGGAATTATCTACCATAGATACCTTCCGAGCGTGGCCACGCATTTTCAGCTTACTCCTCCTCGAGTCGCCTTGAGATATTTAAAACAACCCTGACAAGGGGTGGATAATTCCTATCGCACTATTCCCTTCGAATAGCCACAGCTCATCATGACCCAAAAGATGCTCATTTGACCCCAGTTACGAAGGTCGTATAGCATAAATCAAAGTCACTCTGAAACTGTGCCACCTCAGGCGAACAATCTTTAGTCAAAGAATTGACTCATAAAGAATACTAGTAGCTCTTGCCACGACCAGGCTACAAGAATTGCCAGAATTCTATAAGCGGTCACTGCCCGACAGATTGTCCCTTACAGTCTGTCTATGTGATCGATTGGTCATCCCTATGACCCTATGACACTTGAACTTGCCATCAATCGCACCACAATCTAGTCACTTCGAGATGTCACCTCATATAAGTGACTATGGGCCAATGCTATGTTAATACAGTCCACTTTAATGGGGTTCACAATTGTCTCTACAACCCATTTGGATTTAACAAAGCACAAGACGAGTTTTAAGAAACTCAAACGATAAATGTGATTATCATATATGAACAATCAACACAACGTTATTGCTTCATATCATATAATCTAAATTTTATTTCGACCATGACATTTCATGACTATCTTATTAAATGCAATAAAGGCTTGGGTAGTGAATATACCATATATTCTTTTATTCCAACCTTGTTAATTGCTTTTCCTTCCATCCAACGTTATTCCTAATAACATGAATTCATCTATGTACATGTCTAGATCTCTATCTAGTATTGGGCTCTTTAACTTGAAAGATGCTCCCACTCGTTATCATGATAACTATAAGTTCCTTTTAAACCGCCTTATCCTCATCATAATGTACTAGGTCTCTATTTGTAGAATTTATAATGATTGACTCTTTAATCATCCTTTTAGTTATTCGCTTCTTATATAACAAAGGTACGCCTAGGATTTCTACAAATCCTTATAAGTTTGGAAATTTGGGTTTGTGTAACCTTTACCACATTACCAAATTTTCTCTACCAAACACAAGAATGAATCCCTAGTTCTCCTTGAGAACCCTATGTATTTTCTAGTAGGCTATCCAATGACACTCATGTGGATTGTTTGTTTTAGGCTTGTCATGCTCCCAGCATACAATTCATTTAGGTATGTGCATGTAATGGCATACATGATTGGTTTCATGTGATCAACAACTCTTAGGTTCAGTGGATGACTATGACCCTTTCATAGTGATCCCACTTTTATCAACATACACAACCTATTTATCTTGTTGAATTGATTAAGGATCTTATCGATATAAGATACCTTTTAAATGCCATGCTAAAATCTTCTATTCCACAATAGATCTTGATTTTAGTATACATGTTGCCCTCTTTCATCCAACATTAAAATCCAACCACTCCTTTCAAAAAGGTAATATGAATATGTCACCCTTAATGAGTGAAACGTCATTCACGTGGAAAACAATTTCTCCCACTGAACTTCATGTCTTTACATGATAACTTAAACTCCCACTTAACTTCATGTCTATACATGACTTTAACTCCCACTGAACTTCATGTCTACACATGAAAAGTGGACTTAATTCGAGTGAAAAACTTCTTATTTATCATAATAGAAAGAATCATCATAACCTCTAGGTAGATACCTTAGGCTTGTGTTATGAACACATCTCTTTCCAAATCCCTATTTGGACATGTGGTTCTTGTTGTGTATCTTGTACACACCTACAATGAGGTATTTCACTGATGATTCGGATCTAAGCATAGTTACGCATTAACTTGGCTTTTGAAGACATCTACATGTCTATCCATGCAACTACAATTGGACAACTCCAAACAAAACATTTTCTTTGCATAGATCCCATATAGTTTCATAAGTCTCTTTTAGAAAATCGAAATTCAAAATTTCTAGGTACTTCAACTGATCATAATCTTATTATATCAAGAACAATTTTTTTTGGTCTCGTCACTAGTCTAAGGATTCACCTAAGAACGCTTTCTTTTGGTCTCCTCACTAGTCTTGAGTCTAACCTAAGAACATTTTCTTTTGGTTTCGTCACTAGTTCCTAACTAGGTTTTCGTTGTGGCTTATTTCCTCCCACTCTATCTTTTGAAAAATACAACTATTTTCTTTAAAGATAGCCTTATGAGCCACAAACAATTTTGTACTCATACTCGTAAAGGAGGTAGAAGTATCACAACATGACCTTTAAGTGATCTACTAAAGATTTTATTGTAAAGACATGGAATCTTAGCTTCGAGATAGACTAGTTGTGACACCCTCAAATTTGCGGAAAGATAAACAAGTAATTTAAATAAATAAAAGATGAGAATACGTTTCTAATAGGTTCACTTTAGTGAAAATCGGTAAATTTTAAAACCGGAACCTACTATTAAATATATTCATCATAACAAAGGTGTCATAAAGAAAAAGGTTCATTATAAAAGGGAAATAATATTATACATAAGAAATATCCAAAACGGAAGACATATCTCCCGTATAAATACGGAAATAAAAGAGTGTATAATAATATACAATCCTAAGAACCGAATATAGGTCCAAGGTAATACTTCACTCGCTAGCTCGTCAATGTACCCAAGTATGCATCACGAACCTGCCAACCGCATTAATATAAACACGGAAGCCACAGTCAGTGGGGAGTAACTCCGAGTTCTCCCAGCCACGAAATGTCGAGTTTAATAACACATGAATAACATAAAAGAGATGTATATGAAAAATACAAAACCTTAACATATACGATATGCTTTTCATGTTATGAAACAAATAACTAACATATAACCTAGCATATGAAAGATAAGCTACTCATGCAAGCTATCATGTGAATCGGTTAACAACCTATACCACGAGGTAGGGAAGATAGTATTTCAGCTCAGAGGTTACATTTAAAACATGGCCTGGATACAACTCAACCCTAATCATACAAACTATCATGTGAATCAGTTAACAACCGGTAATCCAAACTCTATCACCCGTAGCCGGCTTGCATCTCACCTTCTACGATTCATAGAATCATCAAACATGAAAGACCAATACGTCTAGAAACAGTCATAAGTTCTTAGCACAGTCAATAGTCGACTTCTGTAACTCGAGGCTATACCACAAGGTAGGATAAACATCCTAGTCCTAGACTGCGCAGACCTAGCGACAACAGCTAACCCATTCCCTGTCTCATGACCAAAAGTACATGAGAATCTCTACTAGGAGACCCCCTAAGCAGAGTTGGCTAGTACTTAAGCTGGCTTCATTCCCAAAGTGGAAGCAATTAGGCAGCCATGCCCCGGCTTGGTATCAAAATCCCAGGCCAGTGACACAAAAGCTATCAAGCTGTGAACTATATACTCGTTAAAGATAGTAAGGTCTATCAATGTCATGGTCCAAGGTACTCATTTAGAATTAGAATGGTCAAGACGCCATATAATCATAATTTTCTATGAGTACTTAGTCAACACGACATATATCATACAATTAAACAGTCACGAAAAATTTCCTATCATGTGACTAATTGCATATAAATCACATTCAAATATCATATCGCCTCATATCTACTAAGGCTCATTCATTCATTCATTAAATAAAACCTTACCTGAAGACAAATCCCCGACCCGAGTCCTGCGACGGGTCATCAGTCAAAACGGGGCTGACTAGATCATAGTTTGACCAAACCCGTTTGGTCAAACCGGCTAGAAACAGAGTCTTAGCCATTTAGGCTTGAACATAAGAACATCATATTCATTTCATGCTATTTTATTCTAATTTCTAACATGTGAATTATTAATTCTTACGAAACCCGCTTGACTTAAGGAATATCAAATTAAACTACAATCTCATGCTATAATTTCTAACATGTGAGAAATAATAATATTATGAAAACCGTTTAATTAAATAATTTACTTATTAAAATTTCCCACTTGCTAAATATTACAAAACATGATATAATAATAACAACAAACTCAAAAACCGTCACAAGCCCATAGGAGGGCTCACGGGTCAGCCAAGACCGGACCAGGCTGAGACTGAACCGGGTCTGAACCGGGCCCACGGGCTGGTTTGGGCCTGTTTTGGGTCAACATTTCTAAAATCGTTTCTTAATATTTCCCGCATGCTTAACATATTTAAAACCCGTCAAAACAACAACAAAACAATCAAGTATCGACACAAACCCAAAGGGCCAATAACGGACCAACCCAGACCGGCCTGGACCGGGCTAAACCGGCCTGAACCGGCCTGGTTTGGGTCGGTTTCTCAGCCACCTTACACGGCCACCATCAACAACAACCCAAATTTATTTCTAACATGTTTTGATTAACAACCCTGCATTTTAACAACCAATTCATCCATCATTCATACAAAATTATGATTATGAACAAATCATCCAACATGTCAAAAACACTAAATATGTTAAAAACTCATAAAACTTAATAATAATAACAACCTAGCATGTTACTACTTAAAACCGTAAATAACAAAAACATAAGTAAAAGTATGTAACATTAATTCGTCGAGTAACTCGGTAATCGTTACCTTAGCTAGCACAAAACCAAATAGCACCAAAATAAGACCTAAAAACCCGTCTACTAATCTTCTTCTAAAATATACGAGTCACCAAACTCGTCTTCATAATCTTATCCTATAAGAAATGACAAAAATAACATTATTAGAATTAAAACTTGATTTCAACAATTAAAGTGTTGAAAACGATTATGTCGGAATTGAAAATGAAACGTACATGGAGATGAAGAGCGGAGAGGAGACTTTAGAAATATAATTTAGAACGGATTTGACAAAGTAACGAAGGTTTTGTGACGATTTTGCTCAAGAACGATCAAGAACGATCAAGAACACGAAGAACGATTGTGATTATATTAAAGAAGGTATTAAGTAGATATTAAGTTGATTTAATGTAAAATAGAAAGATAATTAATGAGTAAGAGTGGAGGTTGGGCCGTGTAAATATAGAGGATTACGGGAGTCGGGTTTTGAACTTGTTGTTACGGGATTGACTCGGGTTTTATAAATATATTATGGTAAATATCTAGATATTATTAGATATTATGTTAGTTTAATCAAATATCTAGATATTATTAGATATTAAGTTAGTTTAATCAAAAGAAAGGAAAATATCTAATCCTAAGAGAAGAGGGAAGAGGCGTGTGGAGGTGGAAGGAATCGGGTCTGTTTTTAAGCGATTTGCGGAGTTTAAGTTGACAGATCGATAAAGTTACAAATATCTTAGATATTTGTATTAGTTTAATCAAAAGATCTAAAATGAGGGAAAAGGTGTTTTGGGCGTGTGGCACATGTAGGAGTCGGGTTTCGGGTTTGTTTCGGGACTTAAGTTGACTCGGGAATAGTTAAATGATGTTCGGGTTTAAACCGTAAAACCTATTCTTTAATTCCGAATAAATTCAAAATAATTATATTAAATTATCATAAATTAAAATAAATCGTAATAAATTAAAATAAATTAAATTTATTATTTTTCAAATATTATTTCGGTCTTTCAAATTACGGGTTGTTACACTAAGAGTGTCTTCCCCGAGTCTTTGTATAACATGATGGATTCGAACTTGTACTTCATATGCTCTTATCATTATATATCGAATTGCCTATCTATTCTTATCGTATCTCACATGTATATCTATATATGCATGATTCTACTTTTGTATTTCCTTCTATGTACGTTTAATGTGATATGGCTGGGAGAACCCGGAGTTACTCCCCACTGATTGTGGCGTTCATGTTTTTCATGAATGAACAGGTTGCTTGCATGGATGGCTTTTTGCTTATGCTATTTTGGGGTTCGGGTGTGAGCTAGCGGGCGTTGTCCCTGGAAGTTTCACCTCTAGACGATTTTAGCTAGTTTTGCTAAACACTTGTTCTTTGCTAACTTTTTGAGAGACCCCGTCTCTTTGTTGTATTTCGTACTTAGTTTGTAATATTTTGACACTCCTTGTTTTATCTATCTTGCATGTATAAAAGTTTTTAAAATACCGTATTTCCGCATATTATTTCACATGCTTGTATGTTTTATATTTCCGCATTCGCGAGGGTTGTCACAGTTGGTATCAGAGCTTTAACGCTCCCGACGCACACACGTGAACCCTAAACTTAAACTACTTGACCTTGAAATAATAAATGAGAGATGGGTAGACTTAAGGACCTAAGGTGGTATTCTTTGGTGTACTTGATGTTTGTTAGGTTCTAACTTGTTTGTTGATTGTGTTGAGTGATGTTATGTTTGTTTGTATCTACCGTCTTAAGGTGGATCATTGTGTTACCTATAAGAAGTATCCTCTACCGAAGATTTGAAGATTGACAAGCCTAATTGAAGTGTATTTCTTCCTCATCTATGAATTATCTCGTCCTTAATGTATTATGCTCTCTTCCTTCTATCTAGGTGCTTCTTTCTCTTCCAACTTGGTTGACTCTTGGAAATTACTCTTGATAGTTTCCTCCATCTTACCATTGGTATCCTTACCTTCCTCTTGTAACAATTTTGTGGATGCTATACCCATTTGTTTGTGGTATATTATTCTTGGTCGGAAGAACTTTGAACTTTGTGGAATATTAGTGGTTGTTAGAATGAATTTGTGATTTGACGAAAATGGTGTAGATCTAAATTCACCCTATAGTGGTGATTGGTTGTATCCCTAAGGAAAGGTAGTAAGATAAGTTTGATGATTTTAATGCTTGATGCTTGTCATGACTTGTGTGTAAATAGTTCATGATATTCGATGGTGTAAGGTTGAATGAGTTGGTTATGACTTCTCAACTCATTAGTAATTTAGTCTTTTGGACTTAGAAGTTTAGTATTGTTTTGAAGACCATGCTTATGATAGGTCTAATTGGGTAAATAGGAAGCTTTGAATGATGCCTTGAGTTGTAAAATGCTTTTGAGACTAAGTGACTTCTTGTGGATTCTAGTTTATGTGTTAGAGTATAGGCTTGGTGAAAAAGCATTTGGCTATAGTTCTTGGATTTAAAGATATGATCTTATCTTATGGTATCGGAGACTCGTTTGGAGTAGTAAGGTTTCGTTGTAAGTTGAACCATATTACTTGAGGATTATGATGTTAGTTATGATGGAAATACCTTGGGGTGTTAATGATGATGTTTGACTTGAGGTTGAACTTTGATAATAATGAATTCGTGGCCTATAGACTCGAAAATGACCGAGTATAAGAGAGTATTTGTTAGTCCTTCAGTTAAAGAAACCTTTGAGGTTGTGTTGAATATTGGAGCTAAAGGAATGTTATTATACTTGAGTTGCAATTCCGCATTTGGGATTCCGTGTGATATGAAAGGATGGATGAATTGGGTTGTAGTCGATTTATCAAATCTAGGTGTACCTTACTCCGATGATTTGTGGTACGAGGGTCCCTTGTAGGAGACCTTTGTTATTGAGATGATTTGCTTTGCTATCGCCCTGAGTTTGAAAAGGGAATTTTGTGGATTAAACCTTAAACCTTTACTCGTGCCATCATCCCTTTTCATTTCCATTCTTGAATGTTTTTGTCAAGATTGATCTTTGAGAAATCGCATGCTCGTATCTTATTTCTTACTCGGATATATTCATACCTCTACTATCTGCTTTGTCTCTTCCTTGACCTCGTTATTTTCTGCGCCCCTCTCTTGTAATCTCGTGCCTTATTTATTCCCGTGTTCTCCTTGAGATTCCTTATCGTTTTCTATCTCGTTGCTCCTTCATCTTTTCTCTAGTGGATTGGATATTCCGTTTGTAAGGTTCAGAGAATAATTGTAATGTATTGTGGGATTCTTTAGTTAGAATATGTGTATTTGGATTTAGAAAATTTCATGTTGTATTTGATCATGAGAAATAGGACTTAAGCTCTAGGATGAATCCTAATAATGATAATGTATCCTCTCTTGGTGGTTTTAGGTTTGGAGCTTGGTATTGTAATGTTATTTTGAGAATTGAGTTGATCATGATGATAGTTCGTTGTTGTTGGGTATCATAACGGTTGCTTGAGATATTATTTGGGAATTAGATGTTTCTAATTGGTGGATTCTAAAAGAGACTTTGCTTTAGGATAATTAAGCCGGTACCCAAAGTTTGAGGAGTTTTTTCATAAATGAAAATTGATTCATTTTGAGTTTTAGATGATCTAGATGAATTGAATGGTTGTCTGTTTGCCAAGTGATTGGCCATTTGTGGTTTGGAATTTGTAATTCTCTTTTATTCTTAAGGAATCATAGTTTGAGATTGAGAAATGTTCGTTGCAAGCTTTGGATAGTGAGTGCTCGGTTATTATGGAATATAGAGTTAGAATGGTGAACTTATTTATCTTGAGGATTATAATCACCATAGTTTGCTAATGTGACAATTTATATTTGAGGCTTCGAGCGTAGTAATGATCGAATTAAGGATGTTATGGCGTATTAAAGAATCCTTATAGCGATAATAGATTGTGGATTTTCCCTTGTCGTGAGACTTTGGATGTGGCTAGTTGAATCTTAGATAATTATGTTTGTTGCTTTGATTGTGTTTTGACTTTCGAAGATGAGAAAGTTCATTGCAAATTTAGGATAATGAGTTTGAAGTAAATTGGATTAAAGGATTTCATGGTAAGTCCTTTACTTTGTGGTTGTTAGCGATCATGTTTCCCTAGATAAATATTTTGTTGGTGGTTTCTAGTAAGAGTTTTGATGAAACTAAGAAGATTAGAGTGCGTAATAAATCTTTCATGTGGATTGTTAGTTGTGGAGTCTACCGTGCCGATGGACCTTAGTAGATTCTAATTGGATTCGAATAATTGGGATTTGTTACTCGAAGTTTCGTGATTATGGAATATTTTTGTAGGATTTCTGATGATTGAAAATGATGAGTAGCAAATTGGGTAAATTGCATTCTCTTGAGGATTTGGTTTATTAGTAGATTTAGTGATGTCGAATTCTTGTAGATCTTCCTGCTGACTTTATCTTGATCTTCCTATTCTTAAGAGTTCGATTTATTTCGTTTTTGCGTGTTTTGTATACATTTTGTTACCCTGAATTGTGCGTGAAATGTGCGAGTCGCTCTATGTACGTGTAATGTCGTGTTATTTTGATTTTATCCTTGAGAAAACTTCCAAATTTTCATATTGTATTTCCAATCTATGGTTTCACCGAAATTTTAAAGATGGTTTGTGTACCCTCTTTTTGGAGAAAATGGATTTCTTTTGCTTTTATATTTGGATTTTGCGTTTGGTTGGATGTTTGCACTTGTTATTGGAGACGTCTGATAACTAGTCTTGCACTTACTAACGTTTGTTTTGAATTCCGATTTCACTATTTCGACTTTAATTTGATTTGGATAATTAGAGTTCTCGTTCGCGACGGGCACTCTTGTGATTCGTAAATAAAGTTTCACACTTATGAAAATTCTCTTTAAATCGTTTTCGAGAAGAACTTCGTTTCATAAATGTTTCCCTTGTAAAACCTTTCTTGTTGATTTTTAAAACCGATTCTTGTCTTTGATACTTTTGGTTTTCTACTCTCAAGTTTCGAGGAAGAAACTTTTTAAAAGGTGGGGTGATTGTAACACCCGGAAATGTACCCTATTTTTCTAGTAAAAATATTTTACGGATACTTTTCAGCGAATTTTAGTTTTAATCGTAAATTTAATTTTCCGAGTCGAATTTAGAATTTCCGAGTTCGTATTTGGAATTTCCGCGAGTTTTCAAGTAAAACCCGTCTTGAGCCGTCTTTGACTTTTCTTGACTTTTGAGCCGTCTTTGACTTTCGTTGACTTACTCCTTCATATACTCCCTCAAACCTTAACCTAATTCATTCAACACAACTCATTTCTTTCTTCCTCCCTAAGAAATCCCAAAACCTTGCCTTCATTTTTATCCAACATTAGATTCGTCATAGTTCGTTCGTTTCTCGCTCAAATTCACGTAAGTTCGTCTTATCCTTCCCCTCTTAGCTTTCTCTATCCGTATTGGTAATAAAATTACCGTCTTTCTCGCTTTTCAATTTATCCGTCTTTCTCAAAGGTGAATTATATTCATCTTTTGTCGTCTTTGTTTAGGTGGAGACTTTCTAGACCCCGACAAAGATTACTATCTAGTGGAAAAGGTAACGGTGAAGGGTTACTCGATATCAATTACGTGTTTTAATGTGTTTTCCATGTTAGAAATCGTATTTAGAATATGATTAGTAATCTTAGGAATCGTGTTGTTGATGATGGTTGTTGTTAGTTGATAATTGATATGAGAATTGATGAATTGTGATGATAGATGATATTTGTGTTATGCCTTAGTGAAATTGTGGAGATTGTGTGACTCGTACCTGTCCGAATAGGACGCAGGCTGCGTCGTGGTGACGCAGGCTGCGTCACTCGCTGCCGACTGAAATTTTCCTACACTGACCCCTTTTCGTAAAATGATCATATCTCCTTCGTTACTTGCTTGTTTTGGGCGTGTGACATCTCGTTGGAACCGTAAGAGGATAAGCTATCACCTCCATTTTGAATTTCTGCATTCGCATGTCTAGAACTCTAGGTATGACCGTTTGAAGTGGACCCTTGTTTTCATTGGTTTCTAAACAACATTGTTTTGGAGAGGTGATCTATGTTTTTATTCGTTATGCTTCACAAACTTGTTCTAATGCTTATGTATCATGTATTGATTCATTTTTATCATAGTTAAGTTTATATATTTCCCTATTCACATGTTTTGTGACGGTTTTTGGTATGTCCCACTTTGAGTCGGTTTTTACAAATGATACGGTTTGATCACTATTTTTGTCTTGTGCTTTGTACTCTCATTCCCTTGGCTACCTTCCCGTTCGTAAGGCTGGAATGTCGGAACGGAGAGGTATCCTACTGCTTAATTGCATGTGTAGTGGGCATACGACGACGTTGTTGGGAGTTGAACGCTATGCGTTGATCGACCCGGCCGTCAACTGTTGTGTACTTGCGAGGTGGTGTTATTTGCATGTAGCGTACCGCTTGTTATGAGGCTTGAGCTCTTTTCCGCCTCTTTCGTGAATTGATCTACCGAATTTGGGGTACTCGGCGTCATGTGTAAGACCGAGTCTTGGATGCGAAACGTTTATCGCATGTCGAACCGGAAAATGTGATTCTGGGATTCTGGCCAGATTTAGACTAGGACCGGATATTTATATCGTCGTTCTACCGGAGGAAATTAGTGTACATATACGAAATGGATTGAATCGTGTATGCGTTCAGGGAAGGTTTTACTCCCGTGGATGCCTTTTAATCATACTTGCCATGTACACGGTGCTAGTGCGTTTCATTTACCGTGAGAGAGGTCGTCTTTGTGTCGTTGTTCTTGAATGCGTGATTTCATGATTTTATTCATGGTTATTGCATGATTGGGCATCGTCATTGTATTGTTATGTGTGGATGGGTGATTACATGATTGATATTCATGGTCATTCGATGACTTGGCATGGTTTGTTTGTCGAGTCTCAATCGTATCAAATTTATATCGTTAACGGTGAGATGCAAGCCCTAGTGAGCGTATTCGGTTGCCTAAGAGTGTCTTCCCCGAGTCTTTAAATAACATGATGGATTCGGATTTGTATTCCATATGCTCTTATCATTATATATTGAATTGCGTATCTATTCTTATCGTATCTCACATGTATATCTATATGTATGCATGCTCTACTTTTGTATTTCCTTCTATGTACGTTTAATGTGATATGGCTGGGAGAACCCGGAGTTACTCCCCACTGATTGTGGCGTTCATGTTTTTCATGAATGAACAGGTTGCTTGCATGGATGGCTTTTTGCTTATGCTATTTTGGGGTTTTGGTGTGAGCTAGCGGGCGTTGTCCCTGGAAGTTTCACCTCTAGACGATTTTAGCTAGTTTTGCTAAACACTTGTTCTTTGCTAACTTTTTGATAGACCCCGTCTCTTTGTTGTATTTCTTACTTAGTTTGTAATATTTTGACACTCCTCGTTTTATCTATCTTGCATGTATAAAAGTTTTTAAAATACCGTATTTCCGCATATTTTTTCACATGCTTGTTTGTTTTATATTTCCGCATTCACGAGTGTAACACCCGGAAATGTACCCTATTTTTCTAGTAAAAATATTTTACGGACACTTTTCAGCGAATTTTAGTTTTAATCGTAAATTTAATTTTCCGAGTCGAATTTAGAATTTCCGAGTTCGTATTTGGAATTTCCGCGAGATTTCAAGTAAAACCCGTCTTGAGCCGTCTTTGACTTTTCTTGACTTTTGAGCCGCCTTTGACTTTTCTTGACTTTTGAGCCGCCTTTGACTTTCGTTGACTTTCTCCTTCATATACTCCCTTCCTCACCCTAAACCTAATTCATTTCCCACAACTCAAAAAACTTTCCTTCTTCTCTAAGAAACCAAAGAAACCCTGCCTCCATTTTTGATCCGTCTTCAAATCGTCACTACGCCTTCATTTCTTGCTCAAATTCACGTAAGTTCGTCTTATTCTTCCCCTCTTAGCTTCCTCTATCCGTATTGGTAATAAAATTACCGTCTTTCTCGCTTTTTAAATTATCCGTCTTTCTCAAGGTGAATGATATTCATCTTTTATTATCTAATTGTATGTAAGTGGAGACTAGGAAGGTTTAGAACCGTTTAAAGACGCGAAAAGGTAACGGTGAAGGGTTACTCGATATCATTTACGTGTTTTATGTGATTTCTAGGATAGAAACCGTATTTAGATTTTGGTTAGTACGCTTAGGACTTGTGTTGTTGTTGTTGTTGTTGGTTGTTGTTAGTTGTTAATTGATATGAGAATTGATGGTTTGTGTTGATAAACGAGGATTTTGTTGTTGGTAACTTGTTGGAAATTGATCGTCCCTGAATCCCGTGTGGGACGCAGGCTGCGTTGGGGGACGCAGGCTGTGGTGACGCAGGCTACGTCACTCGCTGCCAACAGAAATTTTCCTGCTCTGACCCCTTTTTGTAAAATGATCATATCTCCTTCGTTACTTGCTTGTTTTGGGCGTGTGACATCTCGTTAAAACCGTAAGAGGATAAGCTATCACCTCCATTTGAAATTTCTAGATTAGCATGTCTAGAACTCTAGTTATGACCGTTTGAAGTGGACCCTTGTTTTCGTTGGTTTCCAAACAACGTTGTTTTGGAGAGGTGATCTATGTTTTTATTCATTATGCTTCCTAAACTTGTTCTAATGCTTATGTATCATGTATTGGTTCAT
>JAIUZE010071912.1:0-29002 GCA_022085475.1 Heliosperma pusillum | reverse complement strand
TAACAATGAATGTTTATATATTTCTTTTTGTTGTAGTTACCATATTCGCATAATGTCGACATCATCAAACGTTGCAACCTGGGGTAAGGACTCATGGTTGAGGTCCGTCATGGACAAGTGTGTCCTTAAGGATGACGGAAGTAACTTCGTTGAATGGGAATCAACGATCAAGAGCGCCGCGTTATTCGATAACGTGCTTCGCTACTTGGTCGAAGAGCCCCCCACCGAACCCGCGCCTAGATCGTCCGCGGTGGTTCGGGCCGAATATGACCTTTATTTGAAGGTTGCTAATGACGTCAAGAATGTCTTGATTTGGTCAATCTCTTCCAAACTCAAACTCCAATTGATTTCTCTCAATGCATATGCGATATTCACGAGGATCACTTCGATGTTTTCGCAAGCCCCTCAAATAGTCCAATATGAGGCGATTACGAAATTCTTTGACACTAAGCTTCAAAGGGGCCAAAAAGTTGGCCCACACGTGCTCAAAATGGTTGAGTACGCGGACACCTTAGAGCGTCTAGGGTGCAAAATTCCGAAGAATTTGGTGGTGGGTAAGATCCCAGTCACTGCACCTAAGTTTCACCCAATTAGGGGGAACATGTAAACAGGAATGGCAATGGACAAGAGTTCCATGAACTCCATGACTCCTAAACCCAATCGGAGAGGGAATGGAGGCTAGTGGGAGTGAACCCAAGGATGTTTCTTTCCATGAAAATGAAGAAAACATGAACTTGGGGTGAGGAAGACAAAGCGAGGAAAGGGTAAGACTCTTTTCAAGAAAATACGGCAAGGGAAGGCCAAGGTTCTTTTATAAGGCAAAGACCACGGTCAAAAACACGACAGGAGGAGGGATTGCTATATTGTATGGCAAAGGACATGGAAAACGCAATTTGCCCCAAGTACTGAAAGATAAGACGGACGGTTGTGTGACAACTCAGGTAAAATTCTTTTCATCACTCTATATGATAGATATTACCTTTGCTAGTACATGTTCTTGGGTATTTGATACCGGTTGTGGTTCTCACCTTTGTAATCATGTACAGGGGCTGAGGGACGTGCAAGCACTAGCCAAGGGTGACGTGGACCTACGCATGGGAAATGGAGCTACGGTAGCCGCAGTTTCCGTGGGCACCTACGTTCTTCTTTTGCCTAATGGTTTAGAGTTGTATTTAAATAATTGCTATTATGTTCCAACTCTTACCAAGAACATTATCTCCATTTCCGTGTTAGACATGGAAGGTTTTTCTTTTTGCATTAAGAACAATTGTTGTACTTTTACTTTTAATGAAATGGTGTATGGCGAGGCCATTTCTATTGGAGGTATTTATGTTCTAGATATTGCAAAAGAGGTCTATCATGTAGAAAAAAAGAAGCTCAAAACAGGTGAACCTAATCAATCATACCTTTGGCATTGTCGTTTAGGGCACATAAACGAACGACGCATAAAGAGGACTTTGTTTTATCTAAAGTACCTCAAACCATTCGATTACGAATCTTAGGCGTATGCGAATATCTTGTCTTCTTAGGCAAGATGATCGTGGCTCATGTTACGGGAAAAGGAAACACTAGGCAAGTGAAGTATTAGGACTTATACATACGGATGTATGCGGTCCAATGACTATCCAAGCTAGAGGTGGTTATCACTACTTCATTATTTTTACCGACGACTTGAGTAGATATGGATATGTCTACTTGATGAGGCATAAAAGTGATGCTTTTGAAAAATTCAAGGAATTTCAAAATGAAGTAGAAAACCAATTGAATAAAAAGATTAAAACCCTACGATACGATCGTGGTGGTGAATACTTGAACAATGAATTTGATTCACACCTAAAAGATTGTGGTATAGTATCACAATGGACTCCTCCTGGAACACCTCAATTAAATGGTGTGTCCGAAAGGAGAAATCGAACTTTAGTAGATATGGTTCGATCTATGATGAGTCTAACAGAGCTTCCTGATTATTTTTGGGGTTTTGCTATATTATCTGCAATATTTTCACTAAATCGAAGCCCGACTAAAGCGGCAAACAAGACTCCATATGAGATATGGACAGGAAAAGTTCCTTATTTGTCATTTATGAGAATTGGGGATGCGTGAGGTCTTTTGTTAAGAATAAGTCTGACGATAAACTCGCACCCAAATCTGACAAATGTCTTTTTGTAGGATATCCAAAGGAATCACGTGCTTATTACTTCTACAATAAACACGAGGACAAAGTGTTTGTGTCTCGTGATGCCGTCTTTTTAGAAAATGATTTTATTTCTAAAAGACAGAGTGGGAGAAAATTTGAACTTGATGAAGTCAAAGAGCCACAAACCGAAAAGGACGACGAGGAAAACGTTCCCTCTTCGTCTGGTACGGTAATTATTCCTTCGGAACCTAGGAGGTCAAGCAGAATTAGTCATCCACCTGATAGATACCTTGGTATTATAGAGGAAGGTGATGACTATAATGTTTTACTTTTTGAAAGTAACGAACCTACTACCTACAAAGCAGCCATTTCTAGTCCCGACTCAAAGATATGGCTAGGAGCCATGCAATCCGAAATGGATTCTATGTACGACAATCAAGTATGGGACTTGGTTGATTTACCTAAGGAGGTACGACCTCTTCAGGGTAAGTGGATCTATAAGATCAAAAGTGGCATAGACAAACATAATGATGTTTATAAAGCTAGATTGGTGGCAAAAGGTTTCACCCAAGTTCATGGTCTTCACTATGACGAAACCTTCGCCCCAGTCGCCATGCTTCGATCCATAAGGAGTATCTTAGCGGTTGCCGCATTTCATAATTATGAGATTTGGCAAATGGATGTCAAAACCGCCTTCTTGAATGGGATTCTAGAAGAGGAAGTGTACATGACACAACCTGAAGGTTTTGTGGATCCATCAAACCCTAAGAAGGTATGCAAACTACGGAGATCCAGCTGGTCTTAAGCAAGGACCAGGAGGGAGTTGGAATCATCGTTTCGATCATGTAATTAAACAAAATGGTTTCACTCGAAGTGTCGAGGAACCATGTTTATACATGAAGTTTAGTGGGAGTAAAGTAACTTTTCTAGTCTTGTATGTAGATGACATACTACTCATTGGGAATGATATTACAATGCTCACTTCTGTAAAGAAGTGGCTAGGAATACATTTCCAAATGAAAGACTTAGGAGAGGCCCAGCGCATCTTAGGTATCCGGATCTATAGGGATAGATCTAAAAGGATACTAGCATTAAGTCAAGAGACTTATAGTGATAAGATTCTTGATCGGTTCAACATGAAAGACTCTAAGAGAGGCTTTATTCCTATGGGAAGTGGGATCACCTTGAGCAAGTCAGAGTGCCCTACGAAACCCGAGGAGATTGAACGCATGAAATTGATCCCTTACACATCAGCTGTTGGATCAATCATGTATGCTATGATGTGCACTCGTCCCGACGTTTTTGCATATGCTTGAGCATGACAAGTAGTACCAAGCAAATCCAGTGAGAGTCACTGGTAGCAGTTAAAGAAACATCTTAAGTACTTAAGAAGGAACAAGGATCGTTCTTAGTGTTTGGAGGCGAGACTGAGTTACGTGTAAGGATTACACAGATGGCAGTTTCCAAACAGATAGGGATGATATGAAATCCCAATCCGGCTACGTTTATATGATGAATGGAGGAGCTGTTTGCTGGAAGAGTTTCAAGCAAAGCGTTACAGCGGATTCTACAACAGAAGCAGAGTACCTTGCAGAGTCTGAAGCTGCAAAGGAAGCTGTGTGGATTCGGCAATTTTTGGAAGGACTAACAGTAGTCCCTACTGCCAAAGATCCTATCACAATTATGTGATAACAGGGGGGTATGTTTCAGGAAAAGGAGCCCAGTCTAGTAAAGTCTAGAAATGGTACTAGGAATATTCATGTAATTAGAGGTTCCGTGGACAGAAAGGAAATTGAATTTGTAAAGTTTGGGGAAATATGATAAAATTGCTGATCCTTTAACCAAGCCTTTATCAAAGGCTAAGCATGATGGTCATGTCGTCACAATGGGATTGAGACGTGTGCCAGAATTCCTTTAGATTATGTAATATGTAATAATTGAATGTTGTATTAATTATTTCATATATGATAATTGCATTCATTATTCGAGTTTTATTTTAAACTCTTTTATTTAGTTTGACTAAATTTAATACTTTGTTTATCAGAATAGATTGTTGGACCCTATTCAAGTGAATAGGACGAACTTAGTATTTTGTCCCTAGTCACTCAATGAGGTGACGTCTCGAAATGACTAGATTGTAAGTCGATCGATGGTTGGTTCAGCACAATGGGGTCATGGAGATGACTGGTCGTTTACATAGACAGACTGTATGCACTTGTTTTTTTTTTCGGACATTGACATTGGAGATTTCCCTTAATTTAAATCAATTATTTGATGCCTGGTCGTGGCAGGGTATTCTATCTTATTCCTATAAGTCGATTCTTTTGACTGGCGACCGTCTATCTGAGTCGGTGCAGTTTCCGATTGGTTTTGGTTGATGTTCTAGGTCGTGCCGTAAAAGGAGGCCGATGGACTTCTTCTGGATCATGGTGATCTGCATCATACAGAGTAGATAGATCAACAGGAATTGTCCACCCACGTTGGGTAAAAACATCTTTAGGCCACTCGAGGAGGAGTTACTGTAAATGCGTGGCCACGCTCGAAAAGAGATCTATGGTAGATTTTCCGGTCAGACAGTTACTCTCCCTATCGAGAAAAACCACTCTAGATATTGTCAATCGCAAGTGCGACCTGAAAGACACCTTGCGTTGAGTGGGAGATGTGATAAAGAGACAAGAGAATTGGTGACGCACACTTGTGTCAGACAAGTGGGAGATTGTTGGAGTAGGTGTCCTCCACAATAGTGCGCCACATGATAAATCTTATTAAGGAATATAATTGGGATATTTATTGACTATATATATGATTAGTCAGTTGATTAACGTAAATCAATAACGGTTGGCTGACTAGAGTTTGACGTTATTGTCGTTTGACGGCGGTGATCAACTGATCCCTTTCGGTCACACCTAAAGGATGAAATCCAAATAGTAACTAATTATTTGTATACGATACAGTTAATTAGTACATTACATATATTCGATATGTACGAGAGTTAATTGTTAGAAATTGAGTTAAGAACTCAAATTCGATTAAGTTTATTTTTCAATTATGCGATAATTGACTAATAAATTTATATCTTATTTTAATACGATTAAATAAGATTTAACTTAGTAATTAATCGTTAAATTACTAAATTAGTTGAGGTTTTGAGATAGAGGTAATTAGTTAATTATATTTACAAGGAGGTGTAAAATAAATTAACTAGCATTGTGGGACCCATTATATATTGATATAATGGTAAAATATTACTTAAAATGTTAAGTACATATTATTTATTTAATTGAGTCATATAATTGTTATATGATCAAATTAACACTTAATTATACAAGATAATTAACCATATGATCAATAAGTATTTGTGAGACAAATATCAAAAATCAAAATGGACCAAACTAGGCCATAATGGCCGGTTATGTTGCTAGTTACATGGTGATGATTGTTGCTCTTATTAACACTCTTTAGTTACCAATTGAAAGTGACATATCAAGTAGAAATAATCATCACTTATACTACAACACTCCACTCTAATGCATGTGATCAAATTAAACAAAATAAGAGTCCTTTTTGGACAAATGTGGTCCGGCCATATTGGCTTTAAAATGAGCAATTGTGTTCATTTTTCAACTACTTCATTTTGTGCAATTTTACACTTCTCTCTAAAATCCTTCCTCTCACTAAAAACTCTCATATACTAATATTTCCTAAGTATTACTAGTGTAGTAATATATTCTAATATTAGTAGTATATATCTATCTTATTATCTAGTTAATAATAAGGGTAGATTATTTGGGTTCATCTTGGTGCAACTTAGAGGAGATCTTCTATTTGGAGATTACTTGTGTTCATCCATATTTGTAGCTCAAGAACAACAAGAAGGAGTTCTTGTTGTTCCCATATATTTTCCATATCAATGTGAGGAAATTTCTTCTTTTATATAAATGTCTTTATATTTGCATGCATGTTACATAGATCATTAAATACTAAATTAACAAGTAATTTAGCAACTAACTAGAGATGTCTAATTAAGGTCTATGGACTTTCAGAATTTGGGTACTTTGAAAAAGTTCTAGCATTCAGAGTACTGTTGTTGATGTGAGTGGGCAATGGATTTATCTTAAGATTTCTCGCTGGTTACAATCGTCGATTTGTGCATGATTTCTCAAGGATCGCGAGGCCTATGACTCAGCTTATGAAGAAGTCCAAGTGCATTAGGACCGAAGCTTGTGAATCCGCGTTTCAGGAATTAAAGAAGAGATTGACTACTATTCCGGTGTTAACTTTGCCTGAAGAGGGTGTTGAGTTCGATGTCTATTGTGATGCGTCGAATAATGGTTTGGGTTGTGTTGATGCAGCAGGGTAAGGTCGTGGCTTATGTTTCCCGTCAGCTAAAAGTCCACGAGGTGAATTAGCCGACTCATGATCTTGAGTTAGCAGCTGTGGTGTTTTCACTTAAGTTGTGGAGACACTATCTTTATGGAGTTTCTTGCAACATCTATACGAATCATAAGAGCTTGAAGTATATCTTCACTCAGAGAAATCTTAACATGAGGCAGAGACGATGGTTGGAACTGCTGAATGACTACAAGATCGAGTTGCAGTACCATGAGGGTAAGGCGAACGTGGTTGTCGATGCTTTGAGTCGAAAGACTCGTCCTGTTTTGAGTTCGGTTATGGTGTTACCTGATGAGTTCAGCGGACAGTTCCAAAGGTTGAGCCTTGAGGTGGTTCTTCTTGGTACTCTGAACTTGAGCGCAATGATTACCGAACCTGAGATTCTACATGAGATCCGGGTTAAGCAACGGGAGGATGACTTCCTTGAAGGAGTCCGAGTCGCTTTAAGTGAAGGTAGAGCCAAAGACTTCATGGTCGCACCTGATGATGGTTTGCGATTCCGCGGTCGATGGTGTATACCTAATTGTGAGGTCTTAAAAGGTAAGATTCTCAAAGAGGCTCATAGTACACCCTATTCTGTTCATTCTGGTGGCGATAAGATGTATAAGGATCTGAAGCTACGCTTTTGGTGGCCTAAGATGAAGAAGGAAATCGCCGAGTTCGTGAGTCCTTGTCTCATTTGTCAGAAGGTCAAGTTTGAGCATTAGAGACCTGGTGGTTTGCTACAACCATTGGAAATTCCTACATGGAAATGGGATTCAATTTCGATGGACTTCATCATGGGTTTACCGAGATCGCAGAGGGGAATGAATGTTATTTGGGTCGTGGTTGATCTTTTAACCAAGGTTGCGCATTTCATTCCAATGAAGGAGACTTGGAGTCTCGAGAAACTTGCTAATGCTTATCAGCGTGAGATCATTTGTCTTCATGGGGTTCCTAAGGATATTTTTTCCGATCGTGATCTGAGGTTTTGTTCCCAATTTTGGAAGAAGCTGCAGTTGGCTTTGGGTAGTGAGCTTAACATGAGTACGGCTTTCCATGCTGCTACTGATGGTCAGACCGAGCGGACCATTCAGACTTTAGAGAACATGTTTCGAGCTCGTGCATTGGAGTTCCAAGTTAGTTGGGAGAATATTTTGCCACTCATTGAGTTCTCTTAAAATAACAGCTATCAAGCTAGTATTTGGATGGCTCCGTTTGAGGCACTTTAAGGAAGGAAGTGTCGTAGTCCGTTGTGTTGGGATGATTCTAGCGAAGTGGTGGTGGTTGGACCCGAGTTAATCCATGAGTCTATCAATCAGGTGAGATTGATTCGTGAAAGGTTGAAGGGATCGCAGGATCGTCAGAAGACGTATGCAGAATTGCGTCGTAGGCCGATTGAGTTCGAGGTGGGTGATAAGGTATTCCTTAAGGTATCGCCGATGAAAGGTGTTAAGAGATTTGGGATTAAGGGAAAGCTTAGCCCTAAGTAGGGGTGTTCATAGTTAACCGAACCGTAAAAATCGAACCGAATAAACCGAAAACCGCAACTTTTTTATATTCAATTAACCGAACCAAAAAATAAAAACGGTTTGGTTAACCGAACCGGTTTAATTATGCCTAAACTGGTTCGGTTTTGGTTCATGTGTTAAAATTTTCGGTTAACCGAACCGAACCGCGTACTGAACCCATGTGAAAATTTAGTCCAAAAAGCCCAATATAAGTAAAGAAAACCTAACGACGCCTCATTCAATTAATTAATTTTCTCACCCTTAACTTCTCATTTATCCCCCTCATATGTTAACCACCTACCCTAACACCTCACTTCACCCCTCCGTCGCCTCTTCGCCTCCTCACGGATACCTTTGTCGCATGTAAGTCGCCGCCGTTTGATTTCCTCCGACGTCTGTTTTTCGCCTTTCATCAAGTCCGCTTCTTTGACAGCGTTCGACATCACCGACACAATCAGTGCCTTTGTTATGGTGAATTGCGGATATTTACTTCCTTATTTAGAGTTTGTTCAAATCATAATGTCTGAGGTGTTTGTATTTGTTGAAATCAAAGTTATGTTTACAGGTATTATGTGAAGTATTTTAGCAAGGAGATATGGTCGAAGATTCCAAGTTTTATGATGCGTTTAACATTTTTCAATTTCTAATTTTTATTCAACTCACATTAGAGTGTTTAGAAGTGCAGCAATTAATCCTGCTTTGATTTGAACTAAGTTTCGTCGGTTTTCTGAATTTGGGAATTAAAGCAATGAAAATGAGGCAAAGAGTTGGACCAAAAAAAGTCACTTTGATCTGGTTTTCGGTTAACCGCTGAACCGGACCGGTTGAACTGGTTCACCGAACCGAAAAAAACCGCTTGAAACGGTTCGGTTACGGTTCAGTATTTTGGCGAACCGGTTGACCGGTTAACCGGTCAATTTTACCGGTTCGGTTAACCGAACCTGTTTTGAACACCCCTAGCCCTAAGTATATTGGACCTTATGAGGTACTCGAGAGAGTTGGCGAGGTAGCCTATAGGTTGGCTTTACCTCCAAATTTGTCAAAGGTACATGATGTATTCCATGTATCTCGGTTGAGGCGTTAGCGTAGTGATCCCTCTCATGTTTTACAAGCCGATGTGGTTGATTTTGAACCTAATTTGACTTATGAGGAGATACGTATTCGTATTTTGGATCGTCAAGAGAAGAGGTTAAGGAATAAGGTGGTACCTTTGGTACGAGTTCTTTGGAAGAGTTAGAGGTTTGAAGAAGAGACTTGGGAGACTGAAACTTCGATGAGGAAGAAGTATCCGCATCTTTTTGAGTGAGGTATTTACCCTATCCATTTTCGAGGACGAAACTTCTTTTTAGGGGGTTGGATTGTAACACCCTAGAATTTTCGCTATTTATTTTATTCGAATTAATTAATTATTTCTCGGAAATCCTTATTTTATTAGTCTTAGTTATACCTAATGTTAGTATAACTTCATTGTTGGGTCAAATCCTCCTTATTATTTCTTATTGGGCATATTTTCTAGTTAAACCCTAGTGCCCATTAGTTTCTCTATAAATACCAAGCTAAACCTAACCTCCTTCCCTTTCTTTTATTTGAAAACCCTAAACCTAATTCTCTCTTCTCCTTCCTCCCTTTGTGCCGTGTGGTGGCAGCCCCTTTCCCTAGGGTTTCGTGCCCCTTCTTCCTCTTTTCTTCATCATTAATCATTCATCTTCGTTCCTAGATCGATCCTAGCCAATCTATTCTTCAATCGTTGTAAGTTTTATATTTTATTTGTTTTTTTTTTCGTAGTTTTATGCGCTAGATTATTAATTAGGATTGTTATTATTGTTGGCATGTGTTGATGATGATGGTGAAGGCTTCGTGGACAATCCGTAGGAAGATTGTTATATTCTAGAAGAGGATTTATCGTAGATTTTACGCTAAAAAGGTAACTAGGTGTTTTCCTTTAATTGTGTTTATAGAAAGTGAATTATTAACATGATATAATGATTGATTGTATGATTAATTGTTTGTGTGGTTATTTATGCTTATGATTCACATGTTTAATTGTATTTAATATTTATGTTGTTATTCTATTTTCAACTATTCATTTGGTGTGCGAATTAGGGTTCAAATCGCAAACCCTAGCGTCGTTGGTGGTGGCGCGGCCGTGGGGTTACCGTGGCCTAGGGTTTCGGGCTAGGGTTTGCTTATATTGAGGAATTAGGATTTTTGTTTATATCATTAAGGTTATAGCATATTAACAATAACTTTGTATGTAAGCTACCCTGGTTATACCTATTTGAGCTATAACTTTGAAAGTGACGTTATGGTGCGGTGTACTATAACAAGACTCGTTGTGGTGACATGGCGCTTTGTACCGTGGAGTCGACCCCTTGGTGATGGTGTTATAGAGGACTAACCCATGACGGAAGAGAGTTATAGTTGATGATACTATAACCTCGCACGTATAATGTTATAGCTTGAAGTGCTATAACATCACTAATATTGAGTGAAGGTTGTAGCTGAAGTTACTATAACTTTATTGAGGTTAAGTGAAGGTTATAGTTGATGATACTATAACCTGACACGCTTAACTAAGGTTATAGGAGGTGTACTATAACTTTGCTAGAGTTAAGCGAAGGTTATGGTTGATGATACTATAACCTAACAAGCTTAAACAAGGTTATAGTTGGAGTTACTATAACTTCACTAAAGTCGAGTGAAGGTTATAGCTGAAGTTACTATAACTTCACTAAACTTTAGTGAAGGTTATAGCTGAAGTTATTATAACTTCACTAGGGTTAAGTGAAGGTTATAGTAGGAGGTACTATAACATTGAATGTTATATGCTTCTGTGTCTGGGGTTATGATAGCTCGAACTATAACATGACCTTTGAGGTGTAATGTTATAGGTCAAGATACTATAACCTTTGGTTATCTGTGCTTGTTTATGTGTGGTGTTATGGTTAGTTGAACTATAACGCTATGTTTGCATATTATCTTGGTTACTCTCATTCTTTGAGGAGTAGAGCAGTCAGTTAAACTGTTCTATGAGTTGAGGTGGAATAGTCAGTTAAACTGTTCTACTGAGTTGAGTCGTGATGTTGTTCACGCATGTTTTGTAGAGTCAGTTAAACTGTGCATTTGTTTGTTGGCTAGTTCGAATGGATGACGGTAGTATCAGTTAAATACTATCGGAATGAATCAAGAGCTGTCCTTCGGGGGTTAATT
Organism: Heliosperma pusillum; assembly: GCA_022085475.1. NCBI lineage: Eukaryota > Viridiplantae > Streptophyta > Magnoliopsida > Caryophyllales > Caryophyllaceae > Heliosperma > Heliosperma pusillum. The sequence goes on along the minus strand of JAIUZE010071912.1, from coordinate 17,773 downwards.
TGGTCTATGTTCGGGGGTGGCGAGAGACATCAGTTAAATGCTCTGGGTCCCGAGTGTCGTTCGATGTACAGTTAATGCATCGAGAGGTCTGGCCAGGTCTTAGGCATATAGACAGTGGTGATACGCTATACATAGTACCGTGGAGGCAGTGGTGATACGCTCCTCAACTGACAGAGGCGGTGGTTATACGCTCTGTCAAGTTAGAGGCAGTGGTTATACGCTCGAACAGGCGTTTGCTCTATTCGCTATGCTTTGTTGCTAGCATTGTGCCTTATGTTGCTATGGATCGTGTGATAATTTGGGTCTTGAATGTATTCATGGTCTAGTTGTTGTATATGGTCTAGGTATGCAGGATTTCATTCATGTAGGTTTGCTTCCGTCTTGGTACGTTCGAATGCATATCATGTTGTATAAATTGTTTCACATGTCTGTTATGATTACTATCAGTTATTATAGATTGTTATTAATTTAGCCTGTTGTAAACATGACTGGGAGAGCACCTAGTTACTCCCGACTGATTGTCGAGCCCTCATTCTCAGGTTGAATTGGTTGCTGCTTGTCTGGCGGTTGTGCTGGAGAGACTTGTGGCAAGAAGAATAATTTATTTAGGAATTTAATTAAGTTAAGAATTATTAATAATGTATTAGTTTAGTTTAGAATTTGAGTATCGATTCGGATTGGTCAGGTGTTTCCGCCACCTTGACACTATTCATCTTTATACTCTGATGGATTATTTATTATTAAGGTATTTCTTTTGTTTTAATAATCCGGGTTGTTACATGAGTGGCAGAGTCCTATTTCATGATGCCTCATGTATAAGTTCACTCAACATCTCAAGCGCTTGAAAGGGGATCTGAAGGATCTGCATAGGGAAAAATTCTTGAATATTTCTGACAAAGTTAAGCAAGCCAGACTGGATTTACAACAGTGTCAGGTTCAGTTGCAAAATGATCCTAGGAATTCTGACTTTTTGCACCAGGAAGTCCAATTGCTTGATGATTACTGTAGGATTCAGAATGCTAAAATTAGTATTGCTTATCAAAAGGCATAAGCAGCTGGACATAAAGATGAGTGATGCATCTACTAGTTACTTCTTTGCTAAAGTTGCTGCTAGGAAGAACTCCTCCACCGTTTTTACTGTTAAGGATATGCATTGGAATATTTGCAATGGCTCTGCTCAAGTTTCTGATGCTTTCCTAAACTATTACACTTCTCTACTTGGCTTTGATGCTACTGTTAAAATTGTGGATGCTGAGATTTTTAATAGGAGATATATCCTATCTTCTGATGATGTAGCTCCTCTCACATTCCCTGTCACAGACAAGGAGATCAAGGATGCTCTGTTCTCTATTGATTCTAACAAAAGCCTTGGCTCTGATGGCTTTTCAGCAGGGTTCTTTAAGAGTGCTTGGGAAGTGGTAGGCACTGATCTTATTGCTGCTGTTAAGGACTTCTTTCGCACTAGGAAACTTCTCAAATAGGTAAATTCCACTCTTATCTCTTTGATTTCTAAAAATGAAACTTGTAGTACTGTCCTTGACTATAGGTGCAGCAGGAGCTCACCCAAGGGGCCTTGATGATCAAGCCACAAGCAAGACAAGCCTGGCCCCAAGACCCCCTCAGATGGAAGCTCGAGTCACAAGGTCTAAACAACAAGTCATGGCAAGCCAACTTCAAGCCAAACCAAGCCAAGATATTGAGGAAGATAGTCCAGGGCTTGCCAAGCCATGCCAAGGTCCAATACAGTCCACACTCCCCACACAAGACTGAAACAATACCAGTCAGAGCTCAGCAGACCAGTTAGCAAACCCAGCACCAAGGAGGTACACCAGAGCATCCCAACCACCCCCACCATGGCCTACCATCAATCCAACCCCCTAATCAACAAGTTTGTCCAGCATAATCCCTTTTGAAGTCTAGCAAAAACTTAAGTAACAAGCAGCCCAAGTTAGAGTCCAATGAACATTAAAGCAGAGAAAGTACAAGTTCAGATTGTGGCTTTCCTTTTGTTTAAGTCAACTTGTCCTCATCCAAGGCAGGTTTATCTAAGTCCTAATAAGAGTAGAGAGTCCCAAGGAGCAACAAGACATCCAGGCAAGGCAGCAAGACAACCAGAGCAACAGATTTCCATTTCAGGAAAACTCCAAAAACTGCTTTATTGCTTTTTGTTCAGTCTGTTTTTGTGTCTTGTGTCTGTACTTTATAGTTGTTGAGCTCGTACTATTGTGAGGCTCTTAATTAGTGTCTGTTTTAGTAGTTTAGATCCTAAGCTGGCCCTTGGATGATCTGTACATCCAATGGTTCACAAGATATCAGCCTCCCTATATAAGGAGGTCTTTGTATGCTGTTTTGATTAGACTTTGATGAATGAATTAACTTTGAGAAATCCCTCAAACCTTTCAAACTTGTGCTAAGAGCTGTAGTTTGAGTCAAGCCTGATACATCTTCAAGGTGTCTGATCAGTGTCTTGCTTTGTGAGTCAAGTTAAATCTGTGCCTTGCTGTGATTAGCTTGCTTGCTGTTGAGGCTAAGTCTAGAGTGTTTGTGCCTTGCTGTAACACTTTAAACCTGTCTCTGAACTAGTCTTTGAGTCCCTTCTCTTGTGCCATGCTGTAGGGGAGCTTCTCTAAGTCATATCCTTTGAATTTCAGTTAACATAAATCACTCTCTCTAAAACAGCCTCCATTTCTGTCTGTGTTTGTTGTCAGTTTAGGTAAGCTTAGTTAAACTTCTCTTAAACTCACAAGCCTTAGTATTTTACACTCCAAATTGGTTATCAGAGCTTATGTTGAGAGTCTTAGTGAGTTCATTTTCCCTAACTACATTTAAAAACACAAAAATGGCCAAATGAGTGAAGAGAGACTGGCAAGAGTAGAAGCAAGGATGGAGGACCTGGCTGGGATTGTAACCACCCTAACCAGAGCCCTGGACCAGGTAATAGGCAATCACTTGTTTGCTGGAGGAAGAGGCAGAGGACGTGGAAGAGGCCAAGGAGGAGGCAGAGGAAGGCCACCTGATGATGAAGAGTATCCAGACTCAGATGACTCAACAAGGAGCAGGGCTTCCATCCACAGGCACATAGATAAGCATCTTAAGGTAAACATCCCTGAGTTTTCTGGTAGTCTTAATCCTGATGATTTGTTAGAATGGTTAAGAGAAGTAGAAAGAATCTTTGAGTACAAAGGATATAATGATTCTAAGTCTTTTAAAGTAGTCATCCTTAAACTGAAAGGGTATGCTTCTCTTTGGTATGAAACCATGAAAGGGTTAAGGGCTAGGGAAGGAAAAGAACCCATCAAATCCTGGACCAAACTGAAAAAGAAACTGTTAGATAAATTTGTTGCTAAGGAATACACCCAGGATCTGTTTATTAAGTTGTCTAAGTTGAAACAAGGAGACAAACCTGTTGAATCTTATCTGAGAGAGTTTGAACAGCTCACCTTGCAGTGTGATATAAATGAGAAACCTGAGCAAAGGATTGCTGGGTACTTAGAGGGTCTAGATAAGAGCATTGCTAAGAAGGTTAGGATGCAACCTCTGTGGTCATTTGATGATGTTGTTAACTTATCTCTGAGAATTGAAAAGATAGGGAAGACTAAGTCTGTTACACCAAAACCTGTTAGGCCTTTTCAAACCAGACCTTACAGTGGATTGAGGACCATGGATACCCCTAAGACAGCACCCCCACCTACCTTAGACAAGGGAAAGGGCATCATGGGTCAGAAGCCAAGCACTTCATTGACTGAGAATAGAATTAGGTGCTTCCAATGTCAGGGTTATGGACATTTCAGGAAGGATTGCCCTTCTAAGAAGACCTTAACTATAATGGAGGTTGAGACTTGGGAAAAGGAAGGTCTAGTTGAGTATGAGAGGGATGAGCCTGAGGTTGAAGAAGTGGTGAGTGAGGAGGAAGAGCCTAGTCAGGAGGCAATAGTGGCACTCCCTGACACAAGGCCACAGCTTGGTTCTATGGAGGGTAATGCACTCACAACAGATACCTTTGGAGGAGGATCAAAGGTCCCTCATTTTCAGGAGCAGATGTACCATACAAGGAAGGGTTTGTAACCTCATCATAGATGGAGGAAGTTGTACCAATGTGGCCTCAGTTACTATGGTTGACAAGTTGAAGCTAAGCACTCAAGAGCACCCTCACCCCTATAAGTTGAGATGGCTGAGTAAGGGAGCAGAGGTTAAGGTGGACAAGCAATGTATGGTCCCATTCTCCATTGGAAGTGTGTACAAAGATGAAGTTCTGTGTGATGTGGTTCCAATGGATGCATGTCACTTATTATTAGGAAGGCCATAGGAGTTTGATAAAAGCTCCATACACCAAGGAAGAAGCAACACCTATTCCTTCAAGCATGGGAGCAGGAAAGTGACATTAGCCCCCTTGCCACCACATCAGAAGAGTTATGGGAGTCCCAGTGTGGCTGAAGACTTTAGTGGAGTCTTGTTTCTGTCTGAATCAGCAATGGTCAAAGAGTGTAGCGAAGAGCAACCTGTATTGATGTTGCTTTCAAAGGAAGTTCAGGAAGGGGAGTCTATGGTAATCCCTGCAGAAGTTAAACCCCTCATTGATCAATTCAAGGAAGTGTTCCCAGAGGAACTTCCTGATGGCTTACCCCCTTTAAGAGGAATTGAACATCAGATAGACCTTGTGCCAGGGTCTGTACTACCTAATAGACCAGCATATAGATGTGATCCTAAGGCTACACAAGAGCTGCAGAAACAAGTTGGAGAGTTGATGAGTAAAGGGTTTGTAAGGGAGTCCTTAAGTCCATGTGTTGTGCCTGCTTTATTGGTTCCTAAGAAGGATGGGACTTGGAGGATGTGCATAGATAGCAGGGCTATCAACAACATCACAGTCAAGTATAGGGTCCCTATACCTAGACTTGATGACATGTTGGATGAGCTGAGTGGCTCAAGGTTCTTTTCTAAGATTGATTTAAGGCAAGGTTACCATCAATTGAGGATCAGGGAAGGAGATGAGTGGAAGACAGCCTTCAAAACAAAGCATGGCCTTTATGAGTGGCTTGTCATGCCCTTTGGCCTGTCAAATGCCCTAAGTACCCTCATGAGATTAATGACAGAAGTGCTTAGGCCTTGCCTAGGGAGATTTCTGGTGGTATACTTTGATGATATTCTCATCTACAGCAAGAGCAAGGATGATCATTTGAGGCATCTTGAGACTGTGTTTGAAATACTCAAGGAGAATAAGCTCTTTGGGAAGCTTGAGAAATGCACCTTTATGACTGAGTAAGTCAAGTTTCTAGGATATGTGGTGTCTGGTAGAGGCATTTCAGTTGATCAAGACAAGATCATTGCAGTTCAGTCTTGGCCTGTTCCTAAGAATATCACAGAAGTAAGAGGGTTTCATGGCCTAGCATCTTTCTATAGGAGGTTCATTAAAAACTTTAGCACTATTGCAGCACCCCTCACTGAATGTATGAAGAAATGAGAGTTCACTTGGACTGAGAATGCCTTGCAGGCTTTCAAATACATGAAGAAGCTCTTGTGCAGTGCATCTATCCTCAGGTTACCTGATTTTAATTGCCTATTTGAGGTTGAATGTGATGCAAGTGGAGTGGGAATTGGAGTTGTCCTTATCCAAGAGAAGAAACTTGTAGCTTATTTCAGTGAAAAGCTAAGTGGAGCCAAGCTGAGCTATTCTACATATGATAAGGAGTTCTATGCTCTTGTCAGGGCTCTAAGGCATTGGAGTCACTATCTGAAGCCCAAGCCTTTTGTCTTACATTCTGATCATGAAGCATTGAAGTACATAGGAGGCCAGCATAAGCTCAGTCACATGCATGCCAAATGGGTGGAGTTCCTCCAGTCATTCACCTTTTCTAGCAAATACAAAGAAGGAAAACAAAATGTGGTGGCTGATGCATTGTCTAGAAGATACACTCTACTATCAACCATGAAGTAAAGGGTTCTTGGCTTTGAGTTCATGAAGGATATGTATCAGGAAGATCCAGACTTTGCAGAAGATTGGTTAACACAGAAAGAGGGAACAAGAACCATTGACTCACCCTACACTCTACAAAATGGATTCCTGTTCAAAGGAAACAAGCTCTGTGTTCCCAGAGGTTCTTATAGGAGTCTATTGATCAAGGAGGTGCATGGAAGTAGCCTTGGAGGACACTTTGGGGTTCAGAAGACTGTGGACATACTGCAGGATCAGTTTTACTGGCCTAAGATGATGGGAGAAGTCTAAATAGTGCTCAGAAGATGTGGAGTTTGTCAAAAAGCCAAGAGTTCTTTTCAAGCAGGACCTTACACCCCCCTACCAGTCCCATGTAGGCCTTGGAAAGATGTAAGCATGGATTTCATAGTAGCATTGCCTAGGACAACAAGAGGGAAAGATTCTATCATGGTGGTTGTGGATAGGTTCAGCAAGATGGCACATTTCATTGCTTGTAAGAAAACTGAGGATGTTGTGAGTGTAGCAGAGCTATACCTTGATGAGGTGGTGAGGTTACATGGAGTTCGAAGAACTATTGTATCTGACAGAGACACAAAGTTTATGAGTCATTTCTGGAGAACATTGTGGAAGCTGCTTAACACTAGGTTGCTGTTTAGTACCTCCCATCATCCTCAAACAGATGGACAAACTGAGGTGACCAACAAGACCTTGGGAAGGATCTTGAGGTGTATAGTCAGCAAATCTCTCAAGGATTGGGACTTAAAGCTGGCTCAAGCAGAGTTCTCTTTCAATAGAGCTCCATCAGCAGCCACATGCCACTCCCCCTTTGAAGTGGTCTATGGTACTAACCCCTTAATACCTTTGAAATTGTATAATGTGTGCAGGTCATAGATCCACTATGATGCCAAGAAGAGGGTGGAACAAATGCTAAAACTCCGCAGTCAGAAAACAAATTGAGAAAACCAATGATCTATACAAGAAGAATGCCAAGGTTCCTAAGGCCAAGAAAGACTTTGCACCAGGAGACTTAGTGTGGATCAACCTAAGGAAAGAAAGGTTCCCTTCCAAGAGAAAGAATAAGCTAGAGCCAAGAGCAGATGGTCCTTTTCAAGTCATAGAGAAGATAGGTCCTAATGCCTACAGAATTGATCTACCAGGAGAGTATGCAAATCATGGAACATTCAATGTTGGGGATCTTAGTCCCTTCTATGAAGACTCTGAGGGAGAGGAAGACACAGGCTTGAGGTCAAGCCCTTTTCAACCTGGGGAGGCTGCAGCAGAAGCTCACCCAAGGGGCCTTGATGATCAAGCCACAAGCAAGACAAGCCTGACCCCAAGACCCCCTCAGATGGAAGCTCGAGTCACAAGGTCTAAACAACAAGTCATGGCAAGCCAACTGATAAGTGATATTTTGTACTGATTTATCCCCCGTTTTAGCTCGATTTCTATACGATTAATGCACTTTGTTAAGTGATTAACGAGCTAATATTGCTATTCTAGTTGTTTTGCGTGTTTTGACTCGTTTTATAGGAAATGAAGCGGTTTTGCTATATTTTCCTACTTTATGAAGCAAAGACACTAGGATACGAGTTTTCAAGGAATTGATGATAGCCAGTTCACGATTTGATTACGATTCCGCTACATCCTTCCTCGAATGAACTCAATTTGGATCTTGGCTTTGAACTTTAAAAGGAAACCTCAACCCAAGTTAAGAGAAGATCAGCCCAAGCCCAATTCCGTAATGCATTGACCAAAGACCAAGGCATAGGATTCCGTGCCTAAGATGAAAAGACGGAAAATCCATATTACACAAAAACCCGATCGGATTGCCCAATACCCGATCGGGTATTTCTGCAAGAGAACGTTACTTGGCTCTTCTTCAATCTGAGCTTAAATGAGTACATTAATGCTTTGACTAGGGTACGAATTTGGACGAGGGATCGGCAGTCATGCATCCCTATAAAAGCCAATGATCATCACACACAATAATCATCTAATAATCTTGTATCCAATTATCTATTATCATCTTACTTTCATATAATCTATTATCATCTTTACATATCTTTTAGCACACTTTCTTACAAGTTTTTATAGTTTATTTCTTAGTATTTCTCTAGTGTTATCATAGCTTTTGTTATTGGATATTTGTTCTTACTTTCATTCTTATATATTCATATTCCAATTCGGTAATTCTCTAATCCTTGATTTACTTATGCAAATTCAACCATCATGAATTATAACCTCACTAGTATCATTTTCATAATATTGTTGTTATTAAGAAATCAATCTAAAATTAATCTAGTTAAAACCAAAATATTATTTAGCATGTCACATTATAATTTACCTAATCATATAATCCTAAAAATTGTCATTAGAATCATTGTTAATATAATCACCATAATAACTTTAGTATTTATATTTCATAACTTAATTTCCTACATCTTTTTCTTATTAATCTACTTAATCACATAATCACATAAATTAGATTAATTCTAATATTGTAAAATTATCATTGTGTAATCAAAATAAATAGAGTTGTAATAATTGAAATGATTTACGAGTAAAATGAACTAAAAGAAAAGTAGTTACCGATTGAATCATCTAATTGTTTCTTCCTTTGGTCGTGTCAAATTCTATAACTATGTTTAGTGGCCATAAACAATTGTTTGTATTAGTCATTTCTATCTTTATAACGAGAGTTGGGATAGGAATTAGGACTACCAATAGGGGTTTAGTGACTTAACCATGCTGAAAGGACGTTAGGACCCACTAAAAGGTCGGTACGAATCCGGAAGGAATATAGCGCTACAAGGCCTAGACAATCATAGTAATTCTAATATTGGTATCTATGAGACTTTTAATTAGTTTTGCATGTATTTCTCTTTCACTATATCAACTTGATTAGTTAGTTTACCTTACCGTATTAGATAGTTTATTTTATTGTTATCTAGTTAGTTTACTTTATCATCTTTCTATTCTCGTTCTTAGATAGTTTACTTTATTATTGTTATGTTGTTTAATAGTTTAGTTAGTTAGACTTTCAATATTGTCATTTAAATATCGTTTTTAGTTAGAATTTAGTTGTTATTATTCGGATCAGAGGGTTTCCCCTATCGGATACGTGACAACCCGATCGGGTAAGTGTTCTGTTCTGAGTTTTTCTTTTGCAATTTACATATTTGTCATTTACATATCGTCATTTATATACTTGTCATTTTATTTTATGTTAATAGTTTAGACAAACACCTAAAGTGACTGAACTTAAATAAAAATCAATCCATAGCAATTCATAGTTAACACGTACTCCCTGAGGATCGACACCCTACTTCCCTAATTATATTCCTTATGTTGTTAGCCTAACTGCGGGTAATTATTTTTGTATCGGGACCGCGACAGAACCGATCAAATTTTGGCGCCGTTGCCGGGGAGCACGGTTTTGTTTATTTATGAATTGTTGGTTTTTATTTACCATATCTAGCATTATTAGGTGCAACCGTACCTAAATCATTACTAACTTTCTCTTTTGTGCTTTTCTTGTAGGTTGATAAAAATGGTGCTAACTAGAGAAGATCCAAGGTACCGGGTTTTTGAGCTCGCCAGTGGGATCCTAAGGGTCCATTTGACTTTGATTGCTCTCATAGAGGGTAATCAATTTAGTGGAAAACCAAACGAAAACCCGTCACACCATCTTCAAACCTTTTTGCGAACTTTGTCAAACCTTTATGAGGGAGGGAATCACCCAAAATGAAATTAGAGAAACACTTTTTCCTTTATCACTAAAGGGAGAAGTTAAATGGTGGTTCACCCGTCGTTTAAAGGAAGCCACAAGGCCTATGCAGTGGGAAGAGATTGTCATCGCTTTTCACCGGAGGTTCATAAGCAATTTGTCAAACCTATCAACTAAATCACAAAACGAAAGAGGGGAAGGTTCACAACCCAATGGGGGAGAGCGAAAGAAGAGTCAAGTGGAAACTTCAATTGATGTTGACACTACCATTTCCTTAGCTTGTCCCACTCAATCCAACGAAACCACCCCAAAAAGTACCTTATATCGCCCAAAAGTTTCCAACCCATTTACCTCAATTACAACACCATGTGAACTTTGTGGTGGGATAGGGCATGTACCTCAACGATGTGGGAACAAACTCACACCCTTAAACCCTTTTCACCCACGAGTTTATCAAGCCCAATTTACTCATACACCACAATACCCACCTTTTCAAAACGGTCTAGTAGATGTCAAGTTAAGGGAGATAACCCGAACCCAACATAACATGAGCTCTTACTTTCTTTCTAGCCTAAACTCACTTAAATCAGCCATTTTATCTCTCCAAAAGAGAGTAGAGGAGTTGACCCCGTCGAGTTCTAGTCAAAATACCCAAGGGAGTGAAGTACCATTGATTGTCACAATTGATATGATTAGTGATAAACCTTGTGACCATCCTCTTGGGAATGAAAAGAGTAAAGAGCCTATCTTCAGGTTACCCCATGAACTTTACAACAATCCAACACAAGCAAAACCAACCAAAGTCCCTACACATGAGGAGACATGTGACACCCTCAAATTTGCGGAAGGAAAAAAAATAATTTAAATACATAATGAAGGTGTCTGAAATAAAAATGGTCATTACAATACGGGAATAATATTCTACAAAAGAAATATATAGGACGGGAGACATATCTCCCGTATAAATACGGAAATAAAAGAGTGTATAATAATATACAATCTAAGAACCGAATATAGGTCCAAGGTAATACTTCGCTCGCTAGCTCGTCAATGTACCCAATGTATGCATTCACCACCTGTTCGACCGCATTAAATATAAACACGGAAGCCACAGTCAGTGGGGAGTAACTCCGAGTCCTCCCAGCCACGAAATGTCGAGTTTAATGAAACATGAATAACATAAAAGCACTGTATATGGAAAATACAAAACTTAAACATATATGATATGCTTTTCATGTTATGAAACAGATAACTAACAAATAACCTAGCATGTGAAAGCTATCATGTGAAACCGATAATAAACTATAACTCGAGGTAGGGAAGCTGGTATGCTAGCTCAGAGGTTCCTCTCAGAAACATGGCCATGATACACTCAACCCTAATCAACACGTAATCATGTGAATCAGTTAACAACCGGTAATCCAAACTCTATCAATGCTAGCCGGCTTGCATCTCACCTTCTAGAACTCATAGAATCATACAAACATGAAAGACAAATACTTCTACAAACAGGCATAAGTTCTTAGTGCAGTCAATAGAAGACTTCTGTAACTCGAGGCTATACCACAAGGTAGGAAAACATCCTAGTCCTAGACTGATCAGACCTAGCGACAACATCTATTCCATTCCCCGTCTCATGACATAACCGTACACAAGAAACTCTGCTAGGCGACCCCCTAAGCAGAGATGGCTAGTACTTAAGCTGGCTCCCTTCCCAAAGCGGGACTCTTAGGATGCCATGCCCCGACTTGGAGATAAGCCCCCCAGGCCGAGACACAAAAGCTATCAAGCGGCGAACATATACTCGTTAAAGATAGTACGGGCCTATCAATGTCATGGTCCAAGATACTCATTTAGAATTAGAATGGTCAAGACACCATATACTCATAATTCTCTATGGGTACTTCGTCAACACGACACCAACCATATAATAAAACAGTCACGGGAAAACATCCTATCATGTGACTAATTGCATATCAATAATAATCAAATATCATATCGCCTCATATCTACTAAGGCTAATTCATAATTAAATACAACCTCACGTGAAGACAAATCCCCGACCCGAGTCCCGCGACGGGTCATCAGTCAAATCGGGGCTGACTAGATCTTAGTTTGACCAAACCCGTTGGATCAAACCGGCTAGAAACAAAGTCTTTTCCACATAGACATAAAATCAACATATTCATTTCATGTTATTTTATTAAGACTTCTAACATGTGAATTATTATATCATACCCCAAAACCCGTTTGACTAAAAGGATATTAAATTAAACTACGATCTCGTCTTATAATTTCTAAAATGTGAGAAATAATAATTTAATGAAAAACCTTTTTAATTAAATATTTTACTTATTAATATTTCTCGCTTGCTAATTATTACAAAACGCGATAAAAATGACGATACCTCAAAAACCGTCACAAGTCCCAAAGTGGGACCCACGGGCTGAGTTGGGCCGGACCCCACATGGGCCTGGATGGGCCCACGGGCCTAATTGGGCTGTTTTGGCAGATTTTACACCTTTTACAAAAACCGCTTCTTAATTATTTCCCGCATGCTTAACATAATTAAAACCCGTCAAAACAACAACATAACAATCAAACATCGACACAAACACCAAAGACCAACCCCGGACCAAATCCAGACCGGGCTGGACCGGCCTGAACCGGTCTGACCAGGCCTGAACCGGCCGGTCTGGTGCGGTTTTCAGCCCCATTTTCCGGCCACCCAACACGGTCCAACAACCACCACTCCAATTAAATTCTAACATGTTTTTAATTAACAAACATCCACTTTAACAACCAATTTAACCATCCAACATACAAAAATCATCATCATGAAGAAATCATAAAACTATAACAAGAACACTAGCATATTTATAAATTTCCTACAACATAATAAAATTTACCACTTATCATGTTACTAACTAAAAATCATAAAATCATAATAATATGAACAAAAACTAAAGATGAACCAAAAACTAAAGAAAACTAAAGCTATGTAACATATATCCGTCGAGTAACTCGGAATCGTTACCTTAGCTAGAAAAATCAATTAGCACCAAAATAAGAAGTATAAACTAAGAAACCCGTCTTCTAATCTTCCCCTAATATATACGAGTCACCAACTCTGTCTTCAAAATCTCCCCTATAAGAATGACAAGAAACATTATGAGAACCTTAACATATGATTTTCCATAATTAAGTCCTGAAAACGATTTTGACGTAAATAATTGAAATAAAACCGTACCGGGAGAGATGAGGAGCGAAGAGGAGAGTCTAGAAATATAAATTAGGATGGATTTAATTAAGAAACGAAGATTTTATGAAGGTTTTGCTCAAGCACGATGAAGAACAATTGATGAACGACGAAGAACACGAAGAACGATTAAATAAAGTGATGTTTTGATCTTAATTTGATTTGTTGTAAAATGAAAAGTTGTTTGTGAGTAGTGATGGTGGTTGGAGCCGTGTAAATATAGGCCAATGAGGATGTCGGTTTTTGAAATTGTTGTTACGTAATTGACTCGCGTTTAATAATTATTTTACGGTAAACGATTGAATATAATTAACGATAAAGTTAATTACACAAATATCTAGATATTATGATTATTGTATCACAAGAAATGAAAATATCAAGAGCTATTAGAGGACTTTTGAGCCGTGTGGTATGGTGAGCATCGGGTCTGTTTTTGCTCGATTTGCGTAATTTTCGTTAACGATCGATACAGTTAATAAATTATCTAGATATTTTGATTAGTTTTATTCAAAACAATTAAAATATCTGATGGTGAGTGGAAAGCGATGACACGCGCGTGTGACTCATGCCAAAGTCGAGTTTCGATTTTGTTTCGCGCTTTACGATGAGTCGGGAATAGTTAAATGACGTTCGGTTAAAACCGTAAACGTTATTCTTTAAATTCCGAATAAATTCAAAATAATTATATTAAATTATTATAAATCTTAATAAATTTAAATAAAAATAAATCAAAAATATTATTTTTTTAAATAAAATTTCGGTCTTCATACTTATGAGACGAGTCGGGAAAAGTCAACGGAAGTCAAAGTTGACTAAAAAGTCGAGAAAAGTCGAAGATGACTTAAAAGTCAAGAAAAGTTTTAAGGACACTTAAAGTCAAGACAAAGTCAATGAACGACTTTTAAAAAGTCAAGGAAAGTCAAAGACGACTTAAAAAGTCAAGAAAAGTCAAAGATGACTAAAAACGGTCTTTTCATGAAATCTCTCAGAAATTCCAAATACGAACGCGGAATTTCAAAATAAGACTCGGAACAAAAATTTCTATTTTAAAAACTTAAGTTCTACTGAAAAGTGTTAGTAAATATTTTTACTAGAAAAATTGGGTACTTTTCGGGTTGTTACAATCACCCCTCCTTTTAAAAAGTTTCGTCCTCGAAACTTAGAAGAAGGAACGTAACATATATGTAGGTCTATTTCAAAACTGTTAAAAATATACTTGTAATATAAATATAGGATCTTATCAATGGAACGGAAGGTTCTCGTCGGCCGTTAAGAACATCGACGTCCCAAGTCAAAGACTTAAAAATATACATTTTCGCATCAATAAATGAGAAAACTAGTTATCGAACGTCTCCAATAACAAGTCTCAACACTCCTTGACGGTAAAATACTTGAAATCATAAAACATTTCTAAAAGCTCTTAATTCAAAAATTCTATAGTAAAAGTAATAACACTACTATCTATACCTAAAACTTCTAACTAAAGCTTCTAATAATATATCTAAGAGAAATGATACTCGATAGAAGGAACTGAATATTCGAAAGAATAGATCGAATAGAAAGAAGAAAGAAAGAAGGAAAGAATAAAGAAGAACGAAGGGTGAACCCCTATACTATCTTCCCTCTATGAAAATTCTAATGTCGATAGTAACTCGACAATACTAACTGTACAAGTAAACTAGTCCTCAACGGAGTGTAATATATCCTCAACATTTCAATCATCGGATTCCTACCAAGATATTTCATAAGCATGCCACACCGAGTAGCAACTCCCAATTATTCCAATTCAATAAAAATCTTCTAAGGTCCATCGAAACTATTATTGGAAATCACCATCAAAAATATTTATAATTAAGGAAACAATGCCGCTAACAACCCCAAAGTAAAGGAGACTTACTATGAAATCCTTTGATCCAATTTACTCCAAAATTCATTATCTTAAGTTATTAACAATTAACCTTCCCATCCTCAAAAGTTGAATCACAAAACCTCAAAGAGATTAGTCACACAAATATTATTTCACTTAACTTTTGCCTAACATAGAACAATGCAACCGTAAATCAATTTATTTATCTCTTCCAAACTCTCAATACATCAGTTTTCGCTTATGACGATATTCCTCAAGTTGTTTCATCCAAATCTTAATTCCTCAAAGTATTTATTCTCGTTAGGGTCCAACATTTAACGACAACAAATTTTTTTCCAAGTAACATTTAAAGAACCACTAAAACTCTTAACCACAACAACCAACCACCATTATGCTTAATTCGATCCTCAAAAAGAAATGATATTGCAACTTCAAGCTTTCATAGTCTAAAACCACTAGGATAGTTTCTTCCTAAACTTATTCTCTATTTTCCATAATCATTTAAACACGAAACTAGCTCCATAGGATGGTTAGGTATCATATTTGAAACGCCTTCAAAACACCTCTACTAACCCTTACGATAGCTAAAAGACAATTACCTCTCAAGAGAGTAGGGATAAAAGATCATGATATTAGGAACATTAGGAAGCATTATTAAAGACTAAGATAAGATGAAAAAGACGGAGGCGAAAAAGGAAAACGAGGCTGAGGAAGAGACAAAGAAGCTCCCGTATCTAATAAAATTAAACACGGATTTCATAAATTGAGACGTACCAGTCACCAGGTCTGGTTGAGCATCGGCCTCAGCGCGGCTCATAACGAAAACTCGACCCTTAGGTCTCCCAGAAACAACCGGTGTAAAAGTTGTCTTCTTCTTATCAGGACATTCATCATACCTGTGTCCCGGTTTCTGACAATTAAAGCACACCAGTGGCTTGTTGAAACAGCTAAAACCCGGATGCATAGGCATCTTGCACCGAAAGCAGATACGACCCTTAGGGTCGTTGTTGTTGCTAGGAAGAATGGACGGTTTGTCGGAGCTGCTTGTCCACTCTGAAAGTTTCTCCTCTTGTTTGGAAAAGAAGGAGAAAAGGAAGGTCGGGAAGTAGGATATAGAGGTCTCTTGCCAAAGGCATTAGGAGCTACAAACGAAGTACGGGCCTCTTCGGCAATCTCCCAAATAGAACTCTCTGCCCAAATGGCATCATTATAGATCGAGACAAAAGAAGTAGAACCTCTACTGATCTTCCCCTTTATCTGGGGAGAAAGCTTTCCCAGATAAAAGAAGGCCTTGTCTTCCTCTACCCTAATAAGTCGAGTGGCATAATGAGCCAACTCATTGAACTTGCTGGTGAACTCTTGAACCGAAAGAATCCCCTGTTTAAAATCAATGAACTCTTTCAACTTCTGTTGCCTTAGTTCATCCGGATAAAACCTCGTCTCCAATAGTTCCCGGAAACGAGTCCACCCGAAATTAGGCTCTAACTTCGCAGTAGGACCAGAAAGAGTCCACCACTGATCCGCTTCCCTCACTAAGAAGTGAGAAGCAAGACGGACCTTATCCTCTTCAAGGACATCATACAAAGCAAAATTCTTCTCCATTTCCCGTAACCACTCAGAAAGTTTGACGGGATCAACTTCGCCATCGTAGGTTTTGGCTTGGCTCCTCGATAGCTGTGAAGCAACCCACGTACAACTCCCGTGTCTCTCACGGTCAGGAATAGGAGTAGGAATCGGATTTGCCTGCTGGTTTTGCTGGTTTTGGATAATAACAGTAAGAGCTGCTAAAATAGTGTTGTCAATCCTCGGAGGCATCTTTGCAAAATAAAACACAGATTAGTACTTATCATTTAGCAAGAACAAAGAGACTACAACATAAATCCTAATCTACCCATCCTACCCTTCTATCTCACAAGTTTATTATTTATTAAGGTCAAGTTATTTATGCAAGGGTACACAAACGTGCGTCGGGAGCAAAAATAGCTCTGATACCAACTGTGACACCCTCAAATTTGCGGAAGAAAAAAAATAATTTAAATACCTAACGAAGGGTGTCATAAATAAAAAGGTCATTACAAAACGAAATAATATTATACAAAAGAAATATACAAGACGGGAGACATATCTCCCGTATAAATACGGAAATAAAAGAGTGTATAATAATATACAATCTAAGAACAGAATATAGGTCCAAGGTAAATACTTCACTCGCTAGCTCGTCAATGTACCCCAAATATGCATTCACCACCTGTTCGAACGCATTAAATATAAACACGGAAGCCACATTCAGTGGGAAGTAACTCCGATTCCCTCCCAGCCACGAAATGTCGAGTTTGATGAAACATGAATAACATAAAAGCAATGTATATGGAAAATACAAAACTAAAACATATATGATATGCTTTTCATGTTATGAAACAGATAACTAACAAATAACCTAGCTGTGAAAGCTATCATGTGAGACCGATAATAAACTATAACTCGAGGTAGGGAAGCTGGTATGCTAGCTCAGAGGTTCCTCTCAGAAACATGGCCATGATACACTCGAACCCTAATCAACACGTAATCATGTGAATCAGCTAACAACCGTTAATCCAAACTCTATCAATCCTAGCCGGCTTGCATCTCACCTTCTAGAACTCATTCGATCATACAAACATGAAAGGACCAAACGTCTGAAAAACAGGCATAAGTTCTTAGGACAGTCAAAGAGTCGACTCGGTACTCGAGTCTTACCAAAAGGTAGAAACATCCTAGCCCTAGCCTGATCAGGACCCTAGCGATAACAGCTAACCCATTCCCTGGTCTCATTTATAACCGTACAATGAGAAAACTCTGATAGGAGAACCCCCTAAACAGAGATGGCTAGTAATGAAGCTGCTCCTTCCCAAAGCGGAATATTAGGACGCATGCCCCCGGCTTGGTATCAAAGGCCCAAGCCAAGTGACACAAAAAGATATAAGCTGTAAACTCATATGTCGTTAAAGATAG
>JAIUZE010071911.1:0-15198 GCA_022085475.1 Heliosperma pusillum | reverse complement strand
TTTTGTAGGATTTCTGATGATTGAAAATGATGAGTTGCAAATTGGGTAAATTGCATTCTCTTGAGGACTTGGTTTATTAGTAGAGTTAGTAATGTCGAATTCTTGTAGATCTTCCTGCCGACTTTATCTTGATCTTCCTATCCCAAAAAATTCAATTTGTTTAGTTTTTGCGTGTTTTGTATATATTTTGTTACCCTGTATTGTGTGTGAATTGTGCGAGTCGCTCTATGTACGTGTAATGTCCTGTTATTTGATTTTATCTTTGATAAAACCTTCAAATTTCCATATTATATTTCCAGTTTAATGTTTCAAAGAAGTCCAAAGATGGTTTGTGTACCCTCTTTTTGGAGAAAATTGATTTCTTTCCCTTTTATATTTGGATTTTGTGTTTGGTTGGATGTTTGGACTTATTATTGGAGACGTCTGGTGACTAGTCCTGCACTTACTAACACTTGTTTGATTTTCGATTTCACTATTTCAACTTTGATTTGATCTGGATAATTAGAGTTCTCGTTCGCGACGGGCACTCTTGAGATCCGTAAGTAAAGTTTCACACTTATGAAAATTCTCCATAAACTGTTTTCGAGATGAACCTCGTTTCTTAAATCTCTCCCTTGTAAAAGTTTTCGTACTAATTTTGAAAACCGATTCTTGTCTTTGATACTTTTATTTTCTACTCTCAAGTTTCGAGGACGAAACTTTTTAAAAGGTGGGGTGATTGTAACACCCGCAAATGTACCCTATTTTTATAGTAAAAATATTTTACGGATACTTTTCAGCGAAATTTAGTTTTAGTTTAGAATTAAAATTTCCGTGTCGAATTTAGATTATACGCGAGATTTCAAGTGAATCACGTCTTAAGACGTCATTGACTTTTCCCTTGACTTTTTCCACTTACTCTTCATATACTCCCTCATAACCTAATTTTCCTCACAACTCAACAAACTCTTTATTCCTCACTAAGAAAACCCCAAAACCTAGCTTCAATTTTTGCTCCATCTTAGAATCGTCATAACTCTTTCATTTCTCGCTCAAATTCACGTAAGTTCGTCTTATTCCTTCCCTCTCATCTTCCTCTATCTGTATTGGTAATAAAATTACCGTCTTTCTCGCTTTTCAATTTATCCGTCTTTCTCAAAGGTGAATTATATTCATCTTTTGTCGTCTTTGTTTAGGGGGAGACTTTCTAGACCGCGACAAAGATTACTATCTAGTGGAGGAAGGCTTAGAAATCGTTTAAAGACGCAAAAAGGTAACGGTGAAGGGTTACTCGATATCATTTACGTGTTTTACGTGTTTTCTAAATTAGGAATCTTAACTAGAAAATGATTAGTAAGCTTAGGACTTGTATTGTTGTTGATGGACGTTGTTAGTTGAGAATTGATATGAGAATGTATGATTTATGATGATAGTTGAAAATGGTTAATTGTTGATCCTTAAGTGAAATGGAGATTTTCGTGTGGTGTTGACCCCAGCCGGCCGAACGACAGTCGGTCAGCCTACCGGCTGGGGCAGTGGCTCTATAATAAATGTGGTACGTAAAATTTTGGTATGTAATTGGTCTCAGCCGGCCCGACTGGCTGAGACACACCTCACTTTGCCTTGGTTTTTCTCATGTACCTTGGGTCCCAGCCGGGTAGCCGGCAGCCGGTCCACCTGACCGGCTGGGACACACTGTATTTTCTTGTTGGTTTTCATATGATATTTGGCGTCAGCCGGTTGGCTAGCAGCCGGTCCGCCTGACCGGCTGGCCCCTGCTGGAAGGTTCCTGTATTTCTTGTTTACGTTTTCATTTATATATTTCTGATGGTTCATTTATCGTATAAATTTACGGAATGACTTTAATTATTAATGTATTGAATATATGATATTTCATTCACTTGTATCACATGTTTTGTGACGGTTTTTGGTATGTCCCACTTTGAGTCGGTTTTTACAAATGTTACGGTTTGAGCACTATTTTGTTATGTGCTTTGTACTCTCATTCCCTTGGCTACCTCCACGTTCGTAAGGCTAGAATGTAGGAACGAGGATGTATCCTACTGCTTAATTGCATGTGTTAGTGGGCATACGACGACGTTGTTGGGAGGTGAACACTTTGCGTTGATCGACCCGGCCGTCAAATGTTGTGTACTTGCGAGGTGGTGTTATTTGCATGAAGCGTACCGCTTGTTATGAGGCTTGTGCTATTTTCCGCCTCTTTCGTGAAATATTGACGGAATTTGGGGTACTCGGCGTCTATGATTGACCGAGTCTTGGATGCGAAACGTTTATCGCATGTCGAACCGAAAATGTGATTTCGGGATTCTGGCCAGATTTAGACTAGGACCGCATATTTATATCGCCGTTCTACAGGAGGAAATTAGTCCACATATACGAAATGAATTGAATCGTGTATGCGTTCAGGGAAATGCTTATCCCGTGGATGCCTTTTAATCATACTTGCCATGTACACGGTGCTAGTGCGTTTCATTTAACGCGAGAGAGGTCGTCAATATATTGGTATGATTGGATGAATGATTATATGATTGATCATTGGATCATTTGGCATGGTTTGTTTGTCGAGTCTCAATCTTAACAAACTTATACCGCTAACGAAGAGATGTAAGCCCTAGTGAGCGTATTCGGTTGCCTAAGAGTGTCTTTCCCGAGTCTTTGTATAACATGATGGATTCGGATTTTTTTTCCGTATGCTCTTATCAGTATATATTGAATTGCCTATCTATCCTTATCGTATTTCACATGTATATCTATATATGCATGCTTCTACTTTTGTATTTCCTTCTATGTACGTTTAATGTGATATGGCTGGGAGAACCCGGAGTTACTCCCCACTGACTGTGGCGTTCATGTTTTTCATGGATGAACAGGTTGCTTGATTTGGATGGCTTTTTGCTTATGACACTTTGGGTTCAGGTGTGAGCTAGCGGGCGTTGTCCCTGGAAGATTTACCCCTAGACGTTATTTTAGCTAGTTGCTAATCACCTTGACATTGTTAACCTTTTGAGAGACTACGTCTCTTGTTGTAGTATATTTCGTACTTTGGTTTGTAATATTTGACACTCCTCGTATACTTCTTCTTGGATGTATAAATGTTTTAAAAACATCGTATTTTCCGCTATTTAATTCACATGCTTGCTATGTTTTATTTCCGCATTCGCGAGGGTTGTCACAACTAATGTAGATAACAATGAAACTATGATTAACTAAATGTTACGATTAACTAAATGATTTGTAAGGTAAATGACGGAAGTAAATACTAACATAAAACTAGAATTAGGATTAGCGCAATAGAGAAATATAACTCGGAAATGAAGAACAAATAACCCAAATGCTTGAATGGAAAGATTGAATTACAACTATGAAATGTAACCAAGTGTTTGACAAAGTAATAACTAAAAGTTTAGCTAATTATGAAACTAAGAAAAACTTGTGTGCTTAAGCTATGAAAGATATGTGAAAGATGAGTTAAAGATATGATAAAATTGTTGGAGCGAGTGTCCTCCACAGTTAGTGTGATAACATGAATAAATCTCTTACAGGTTCACAGGGTATACTTTGTATTCTTATCAGTTGATTAACGTTTATCGATAACGGTTGGCTTGCTAGGAGTTTGACGTTATTGTCATTTTAATGGCGGTGATCAACTGGTCCCTAAAAGTCACACCTAAAAGATGTGTCTGAGAGATGTGATTATATGAATAATTTAATCATATTGATGCCTTATTATATGACTAAAAGGTTAGTCAATGTATATGACTAAAAGGTTAGTCAATGTAATGATGATACGATTATTTACTAACGATTAAATAATTTTAGCTGAGACGAATTAAATGTAATTCGTAATTGAATATAAACCGTTATATTTAATCAATGTATATAATATAAGCTTAAACGAATTAAAATGTTAATTCGTAATTAAACATAATATGTTATATTTAATTAGCAAATTATAAATATACGGATATTTATAGTTAACATATATATTATATTACATGCTAATATAACCGAAAAAGGAAAGAAAAAAATAGTCTTTTCTTCTCTTAACTTTTTGGCTCATAAGAGATAATAATAAGAGAAAATATCTCCTATTATTCTTTTATGGTAACTAGGTCAAAAACCCTAATAACAAGAGGAGTAAAAAGTGAAAAGACTTCTGGGACTACTACTCTGAAGGGGGACGGCCGAAACAGTGTAGAGCAACAAGCAAAATACAGATTTTTCTCTCTAATTCTCTCGATCATTCATCATCACACAAAAGAAAAATTAGCAATAACTTTTCTCTAAAATTCTAGGACAAGCAAGGCATATCTTGGAGCATCTTGGGTGCAACAATTAGGAGAATATCGATTTCGATATTTTTCATAGGCCAAATTTGCTAGGACCAAAGGTTAATTCTAAATTCCTATAATTTTATATTATGCAATTCATTTATGACTCGTAATTCATATACTATAGTTTCGTTATAATCCGTAAATTAATGACGAAATATACTGATATTTCCCACAAAAATATATGTAAAAGATATATCTAAGTGTCGAAGTCCCTCTCCTTTATATAGGGAGAGGGGACTTGAAACGCTTAAGTCACAGAAGCCAAACCCCGATTGGGGCATCCTTAACCCGGGTACATTGTCTTAATTTCTCCATTTAATGCTTAAGGAATACTAAGCTATACCTTTAAACACCTTAATTCTCCGGTTAATTGCATAGTTTAGGGTTTCCTTGAGCATCTAAAGGAGTATCCTATGCTTGAGTTCGTGGACTCTTTGTTTTGGGCTTCATTTTTGGTTTTCTTTCATTTTCATTTCAATCCATTTCACAAATCTTCATGCTTGGCATGTCCTTCTCCTTTCATGGTCCATTCTTGTTTCCATTAGCTTGTTGGACTTTGGTGCTTGCTAATTGTGTTAGGAAAAGGCCTCAAAATGCTTAGATTCCTACAAAACATAGCAAAAACGAGCAATGCACCTCGAACACGTAATTAGCTTATAAAAATACTAAACAAAGTGTTGTAACCATGTAAAAATCGAGCTAAATTAGGGAGTAAAATAATATAAAAACTAGACATATCTGTAACACCCGGAAATGTACCCTATTTTTATAGTGAAAATATTTTACGGATACTTTTCAGTGAAATATAGTTTTAATCGTAAATTTAATTTTCCGAGTCGAATTTAGAATTTCCGAGTTCGTATTTGGAATTTCCGCGAGATTCCATGTGAATCCCGTCTTAAGGCGAGTTTGACTTTTATTGATGTTTTCCTCATACATACTTATACTCCCTTCACCTATTTCTCATTCACACAAACACAAATTCAACCTTACTTCTTCCTTAAGCAAAGCCAAAGAAACCCTTGCCTCCATAATCGTTCCGATCTTTGAATCATCGTATCTCCTTCGTTTCTTGTTGAAATTCTCGTAAGTTCGTCTTATTCTTCCCCTCTTACCTTCCTCTATCCGTATTGATAATAAAATTACCGTCTTTCTCGCTTTTCAAACTTTCCGTCTTTCTCAAGGTGAAGTAAATTCATCTTTTATGATCTATTTGTAGGTGGTGACCTCCAAGATCCCGACAAAGACTATTTTCTAATTGAAGAGGAGCTTGACGAGTAGTGAAGACGCTTAAAGGTAACGGTGAAGGGTTACTCGATATCATTTACGTGTTTTACGTGATTTCTAGGATAGAAACCGTATTTAGATTATGGTTCGTAAACTTATGACTTGTATTATTGTTGATGGATGTTGTTTATTGAGTATTCATATGAGAAGTGATGAATTAGAATGATAGTCGATAATTATTAAAAGTTGAACCTTGGTAAAATTGATGATTTTCGTGCATATGGACCCCAGCCGGTCGACCGGCAGCCGGTCAGACCACCGGCTGGGGCAGTGGTTGTATATTGTTGTTGTTACGTTGAAGTTTAAGCATGAGTTAGGTCTCAGCCGGTCGACCGGCAGCCATTCAGACCACCGGCTGAGACACCCCTCCTTTCCTTTTGATTTTCTCATATGCCTATTAGTCCCAGCCGGGTAGCCGGCAGCCGGTCACCTTGACCGGCTGGGACATACTGAAGTTTCATGTTGGTTTTCACATGAGGTTTGGCCTTAGCCGGTAGACCGGCAGCCGGTCAGCCTGACCGGCTGGCACCTGCTGAATGTTGTTTAAAATTCTTGTTTACGGTTTTCATTTATAATAATTCCGACCGTTCGTTTATCGTATAATTTTACGTAGTGACTTATAATATTAATGTTTTGAATATATGACATCTCATTCGCTTGTATCACATGTTTTGTGACGGTTTTTGGTATGTTTCACTTTGAGTCGGCTTTTACAAATGATACGGTTTGAGCACTATTTTGTCTTGTGCTTTGTACTCTCATTCCCTTGGCCACCTCCACGTTCGTAAGGCTGGAATGTTGGAACGGGGAGGTATCCTACTGCTTAAGTGCATGTGTTAGTAGGCATACGACGACGTTGTTGGGAGTTGAACGCGTTGATCGACCCAGCCGTCAAATGTTGTGTACTTGCGAGGTGGTGTTATTTGCATGTAGCGTACCGCTTGTTATGAGGCTTGTGCTCTTTTCTGCCTCTTTCGTGAATTCATCTACCGAGAATGTGGGTACTCGGCGTGTATGATTGACCGAGTCTTGGATGCGAAACGTGATCGCATGTCGAATCGGAAAATGTGATTCCGAGAATCTGGCCAGGTTTAGATTAGGAGCCTTATCGTTCCTACCAGGAGGAAATTAGTCTACATATACGAAATGTGATCGTGTATGCGTTCAGGGAAATGTGATCTCGTGGATGTCTTTTAATCATACTTGCCATGTACACGGTGCTAGTGCGTTTCATTTACCGTGAGAGATGTCGTCTTGTGTCGTTGACTTTGAATGCGTGATTTCATGATTGTATTCATGGTCATTGCATGACTTGGAATCGTCAATGTATTGGTTCGTGCATGGATGATAATATGATGGATTTATTGTGATCATCGCATGACTTGGCATGGGTTGTTTGTCGAATCTCAATCTTATCAAACTTATACCGCTAACGGTGAGATGCAAGCCCTAGCGAGCGTATTCGGTTGCCTAAGATTGTCTTCCCCGAGTCTTTGTATCACATGATGGATTCGGACTTGTAACTCTTATGCTCTTATCATTATATATGGAATTGCCTATCTATCCTTATCGTATCTCACATGTATATCTATATATGCATGCTCTACTTTTGTATTTCCTTTTATGTACGTTTAATGTGATATGGCTGGGAGAACCCGGAGTTACTCCCCACTGATTGTGGCGTTCATGTTTTTCATGGATGAACAGGTTGCTTGCATGGATGACTTTTTGCTTATGACTATTTTGGGTTCGGGTGTGAGCTAGCGGGCGTTGTCCCTGGAAGTTTCACCTCTAGACGATTTTAGCTAGTTTTGCTAAACACTTGTTCTTTGGAAACATTTTGAGAGACCCCGTCTCTTTGTTGTATTTCGTACATAGTTTATAATATTTTGACACTCCTCGTATTATCTATCTTGCATGTATAAAAGTTTTTAAAATACCGTATTTCCGCATATTATTTCACATGCTTTTATGTTTTATATTTCCGCATTTGCGAGGGTTGTCACAGTTGGTATCAGAGCTTTATCGCTCCCGACATCTCGGATTGCATGGCTTCAAGCCATAGCTTTGAGTCGGAACAGGTCATGGCACCTTTATAGGTAACGGGTTCGTTACTCTCAAGGAGTAAAACGTCATTACTCTCATTCTCCTCGACCATACCAATGTATCTGTCTGGAGGAAATAGAGTGTCTACCCGACCTCCTAGGTTCCAAAGGAATATTTACCGCAGCTGATGATGAAGGAACAGTTTCCTCCATTGGTTGCTCGGTTGTTGGTTCTTGAATCTCCGACAGTTCGAAGGTTCCATTACTTGTCCTATTCTCGAGAAATTCTTTCTCTAAGAACGTCGCACTAGCCGCAACAAAAACTCGATGTTCGGTAGGCGAGTAAAAGTAATGACCAAACATCCCTTTTGGATAACCAATAAAGTATGTCTTGACCGATCGTGGGCCGAGCTTATCGTCAGGTCTCCACTTGACATAAGCCTCGCAGCCCCAAACCCGAATAAAGGACAAGTTAGGGACCGTTCCCTTCCATAATTCATATGGAGTCTTGTCTACAGCTTTAGACGGACTTCGGTTCAGTATTAAAGTAGCTGACAAAAGAGCGTATCCCCATAATGAATCAGGTACAACCGTGTGACTCATCATGGATCGAACCATATCTAGTAATGTTCGATTTCTCCGTTCGGACACACCATTCAACTGTGGCGTTCCAGGCGGAGTTAACTGTAGTACTATACCACAGCCTTTAAGGTGTTGATCAAACTCATTCGAAAGATATTCGCCACCACGATCCGAACGTA
This sequence comes from Heliosperma pusillum, assembly GCA_022085475.1. Taxonomy (NCBI): domain Eukaryota; kingdom Viridiplantae; phylum Streptophyta; class Magnoliopsida; order Caryophyllales; family Caryophyllaceae; genus Heliosperma; species Heliosperma pusillum. The sequence continues at coordinate 6,771 of JAIUZE010071911.1, read as the reverse complement.
GTGCTTTAATCTTTCTATCCAGCTGGTTCTCAACCTTATTCTGGAATTCCTTGAACTTTTCAAAGGACTCACTTTTATGCTTCATTAAGTAGACATGTCCATATCTACTTAAATCGTCCGTGAAAGTGATAAAATATCTATAGCCATCTCTAGCGTTGATTGACATAGGTCCACACACATCTGTATGTATGAGTCCTAATAGGTCAGCAGCGCGCATTCCAACACCTTTGAAAGAAATTCGAGTCATTTTGCCTATGAGACATGATTCACACGTGCCAAATGATTCATAATCAAATGGAGAGATAGTCCCATTATCAATGAGCTTCTTCACGCTTTTCTCATTTATGTGTCCCATACGACAATGCCATAAATAGGTTTGATCTTTGTCACCAACCTTTGCTTTCTTACTATTCATATGCATAACATCTGTGCTTTGATCTAAAACATAAATTCCGTTTATGGAAACTGCTTTGCCATAAATCATTTCGTTTAACGAGAAAATACAGCTATTATCCCTTATTACAAAAAAAAAACCGTCTCTAACAAGTACGGAAACAGAAATAATGTTTTTAGATAAACTGGGTACATAGTAGCAGTTATTCAGCAATAACTCAAATCCACTCGGGAGCTGGATCACATATGTCCCCACTGAAACGGCAGCAACTTTAGCTCCATTCCCCACTCGTAGGTCCACATCACCCTTTGCGAGAGTTTTGATGTTTCTTAGACCCTGCAAATGATTACACAGATGAGAACCACAACCAGTATCTAATACCTAAGTTCCGAAACTTGCATGGTTAATCGCAATCATATGAATAAAAGAAGGAGAAGACATACCAACAGGAGCAACACGGCCTGCTTTGATGTCCTCACGGTACACGGGGCAGTTCCTCCTCCAATGCCCAATCTTGTGGCAATGGGGGCACTCCACGCTACCTTCATCACTCTTTGTCTTGCCTTGTGAGCTACCGCTAGACTCACCAGGCCCACTCTTGATTTGTCCCGGCTTTTTGAACTTCGGCTTTCGTACCGTTAGGTTAGCCTGTGCCTTGCCCTTACCCTTGCCCTTGTTTGCAATCATGAGAACGTCTTGTTTCACGCTCCCACTCAATTTCAGATCACTCTCGGTCTGAACAAGAAGTGAGTGTAGCTGATGAAGACTCTTATTCATGTCATTCATGTAGTAATTGGCCCTAAAAAGGGCATACCCATCATGAAGTGAATGAAGAATGCTATCAATAATGATCTTCTCATCTATTTTGCAACCAAGTGCCTCCAGTTTCTCGACATTCTCAATCATATCGAGAATGTGTGGGCTAACAGCTTGCCCCTTCTGGAGTTTTGCTTCAAAGAAGCGACAGGTATGCTCATAGCTAACAATCCTCGGAACTTTCGAGAACTCGTTAGAGAGCGTGGTGAAAATCTTATTCGCACCATGGGCAATGAATCGCCTTTGCAAATTTGATTCCATTGAAAAGATGAGTACGTTCTTTATCGCACCCGCCTCCATTACGAAATCTCTATAAGCAAATCGATCATCGGTACTCGCATTTGGGCCTGGGTCGACCGGTAGTGGCTCAGTCAAGTACTTGAGCTTACCGTCAGCAATGGCAGCATTCCGTAATGCCGCCTCCCAATCTGCGAAGTTGGACCCGTTATTCTTCAGTCGTGTAGACTGATTCATATTGTCCATGAAGATCTTAAGCCAGGTCTCACGTCCGAGCGTGGCACTTGGCATTGGGTCATCAGTATGGCCAGCCATTTGTTATTAGCAGTTTATATCTGAATATATTTGACTGTGAAAAAGAAAATAAATATGATAAGTTTCATCGTTTTAAATTTGTGTCTAAAAAACTGTTTAATTAGATGACTCGTGCATTTATACAATTGACCTCCCTCAAGAATTATATAAATGATCCCAAGACTCAATTTCTGTAAATTGATAAGCCAACCTCTTGGCTAATTCTACTTTTAGAATTCCTGGTCGATAAATGTCTGTAAATTCTATCTATAGTCCATCATAATCACGAGATATTACTCGTACTATAATGTTGAGATAAAATAGGTCAACACTCACTACTTACCCAACGTAGAAGGGGTCATATTATGACTTCCGACGAAGAAGGGGCTCATAGTAGTTTTCCCGATAAAGACTAGTCTCAATTTTAATTTATAGGGGAAGGTCCCATCATCTTAACTTAAATTCATTTTAAGTGAACGAATGTCTAGCAACTCGAGAATGATTTAACTAAGGTGATGGCCCTAAAAGCGAGTGACATCTGTATGCCCATGATTAAAATATTCAACCTATATGAATCATTTTTCATGCAATCTTAGGTGGTTTGGTTTAGGCGGAATATGATGCAATTTATTCTAGCATGTGAAAAAGCAACGAGAAAAATAAGAAAAACGCAAAATAAAGCACCTAGTGTGGCCTAACTACCAAAATGAACAAAATACAAGTTGGAATCCTCCTTGGACCCGAGTCTTGATGTTCCATTGTCTTTGTAGCGGGAGTGAGCTATCCGATCTCCGTCTCGAATCTTCTCAAAATACATTTAAAATTACAGATGTAAACCTATTTACATTCTAATTAAAAATAATAATGAAAATTAAAATTACAAAGCGGAGATACGAGATCTCATAATACATCCAAGACTATGTTTCCTTCATTACGAAAACATAATCTACTAAGGCCACACTAGTAAATTACAACCGATTGTACAAAATTGCGTAAAATAAACCATTCAAGCGTCATTCAACATAATAAAAGCATCAACTAAAAATTAATCAAACAATGCAAAATTAAATTGATTAATTATCCAAACCACCATTCTAATCACGTGATAATTCCGTAATTAATCACGAGATATCATTCAAATCCAATGAAAATTCATAATTAATATGAATTACAACGATATTATTTTAAACCGCTTTAAAATAATATGGTATCAATGTGAACCGCTTCACAAAAAAAATTCCCGGTACGGTTACTGTTCACCGTCAGGAAAAACGAAATTTTTTTATTTTTTTATTTTTTTTTATTTTTTTTTTTAAATAACTGTCACGGTCTTTTAGAAAAACCGGAAAAAACACAAAAAAAACGAAAAACAGCACTGCAGGCCGAGAAAAAGACGAAATTTTTTTTTTATTTTTTTTATTTTTTTTATGTTCTTACAGCAGCCGAAACAGTGGCAAAACAAATTGAACGGATGAAAAATCGATTTTGCTTATATTAACTAGATCGGTACAAACTAGCAATATCTAATCATTATTAAACATTGATACCGAAAATATGAAGCACAAATTGATGTTCATCAACAATCAAACCAAATCCATTCACGTTTTAATTCAATCAGTATTGAATCCTAAACATCTACAAATTCTCATATTATCATCTTAACCTATTAAAATAATAATACAATAATCGAATGGAACAACAACAAAAAATCACACGGCCAAAAAAAAATTTGCACCGAAAAAATTTTTTTTTTTTTATTAAAATTTATGCAATTCAAATTTTTATGAAAATCATATAAAAAATTTCATAGCCCTAAAGCTCTGATACCACTTGTGGGATTTGTATCCGTATACAACCCTTTAAATCGACAGGATTATAATGAAAATTAACTTATAAGATTAATAGTCATAAACAAAATTGCATAAGACGAAGGGATTAAGAAATAACCTTTAGTCCTTGCGATAAAGGCCTAAGAACAAATACCAAAATAGGTATTCTCCTAATCAAAACACCCTAGATGGAACAAGATATGCCTTGAGATTGCTAGAACTCTTGAGAAACCGTTTTCTCTCTTTTTGTGAATTATGTGATGGTGGAGGCTCAACTTGTGATTAGGGTTCATCAAGAAAAAATAAAATAGGGAAACCAATTCCTTTATATAGTCCCCTATCACAAGGTATCCTAGTGTAATTAGGAAAGGTATTTTCTTTCCTAAAAACCCTCCATATGGCCGAAATTTTAGAGTATTATAATACTTTATTTTCGGTTCATATTTAGCTATTAATATATTGCAATTAATATCCGTATATTATTAATTATAAATATCCGTATATTTACAATTTTACTAATTCAACATATCAGATTATATTTAATTTAGCTTGCAATATATATGACAATTAAATATAACCTTTTATATTTAATCGCGAATTACTGTTAATTCGGCTAAACAACCATTATTTAATCTGTATTAAATAATTTTTTTATCATCACATTGACTAACCGTTTAGTCAAAAACACTGACTAACCTTTTCGTCATATTATAAGGCATCAATATAATTATTTTCTCAAATAATCATATCTCTCGAACACATCCAATAGGTGTGACTTTTAGGGACCAGTTGATTACCGCCATCAGTATGACAATAACGTCAAACTTATCTAGCAAGCCAACCGTTATTGATAAACGTTAATCAACTGATTATTATACGAAGTATACCCTGTGCACCTACAGAGATTTATTTATGTTATTGCACTAACTGTGGAGGACACTGGGCGCCACAATGCACACACGTGAACCATAACTTAAACTACTTGACCTTAAAATAATAAATGAGAGATTGGGTAGAAGTTAAGGACTTTACTTGGTAGTCTATTTGTTTATGCTAATTGATAGGAGTAACTTAATTTGTTTTTGTTTCTTATGAAGATGGTTAGACCACGATTAGCTGAGAACGTTATGATGGAAGCTCTCACTCAAGTGCTGAAAAATCAGCAAGATGCGGCGTTAGCTAATGCCAACCAAGTTCCCCCTAGAAGGGAAGACAACCATCAAGGTGGCTACGCATGGGTAGCTGGACAGATAGCTAGGAGTAAGATTGTACCATATGGTGGAGAACCGGACCCTACGGAGTTATCCGATTGGTTCCGTGAGATGGAGAAGCAGTTCGATCTATACCAAGTCCGCGAAGAGGACAAGGTGAGGATCGCAAAGCACTTCCTGGTGAGGGAAGCTGATAACTGGTGGGCTATCACTAGTGCCACTGCTGTTCTTGAAGAGGACTTTAACTTGGCTTGCTTCAAAGCTCTTGTGGAAGGTAGATTCTATCCTAAAGAGCTTAAACAACAATGGCTCAAGGAGTTCATTGACTTTAAACAAGGCAACTTATCAACTCAAGAGTTTACTACGGAGTTTAATAAGCTTGCGCATTTTGCGCCGAGGCTTATCCGAGATGATGAAGACCGAGCATTCTATTATCGTAACAAGTTGAGTGCCGTTCTGCAAAGTAAAGTGAGGAGTAATACCACCTCCTTTGGAGATCTTTATGATGATGCCTTGTGGGCCGAGAATTCAATGAAGGCTATTAGAGATGAAGCTTTGATGAATAATCCCTCTCCTTCTTATGCTCCTAGGTCAAATGTTTATGGGAAGAGACCGTTTATTTCGTCTCCTTCAAATTCTTATGCTAACAAGAGGAGATTCAATCCTCCTTCAAATGCAAACACAAGAAATCCTGCTCCTTTTATTCCTAGAGCTATTTCAAATGTGGCTCATAGGCCTTATACTCCTCAAGCTCAAGCTCAAGGTCATCAATGTAACCGTTGTAAACAACCATACCATTCCGGTATGTCTTGTGTCAACTGACCTTACATTTGATTCTTTTGTCAAAAGGGTGGTCATCGTTATGAGGATTGCCCCGATCGAAAGTTGCCCCCTCCTCCTCCTAAACCTAAGGGTTCAATCTTTGTCATGAGCCGTGCCGAAGCCGACGCTCATCCTGAGACCATTACTGGTATGTTCTCAATCTTAAAGCAACCGTGTCTTATTCTTTTTGATACCGATGCTTCTATGTCTTTTGTGTCATTGACTTATGCAAGAAAAGTATCTATCGAGCCTACATCTAGTGGAGGATACTCCAATATCCTACCATCCGGAGATTATTATTCTCGTTATCATTTACCAAATGACCATATCTATTGCGGGTTCTATCTTTCCCGTAATCTCCTTAAGTCACTCTAGGAGAATTCGATCTTAAATTATTAGTATTGATTGGTAGCAATGTATCATGCTAGGTCGAGTGTCGTTGATCAAAAGATTTATTTAAAGAGTCCTTTAGGAGTTAGAATAACCTATAAGGGATCTCATCCCCGTAAAGGTGTGTCTTTAATTTCCGCTATGAAATTGGTAAGTATGGTTAGAAAAGGGCACCAAGCATTCTTGTGTGTTGTGACTTCTTCAAAAACCTCTTTGCCAAGTATTGAAGATGTGGCTATTGTACGAGAATTCGTTGATGTATTCCCCGAAGATTTGCCCGGGATTCCTCCCGAGCGTGATGTTGAATTCTCTATTGATCATGTTCCTGGTTCTGGACCCATAGCCAAAGCTCCTTATCATATGGCTCCACCCGAATTGAAAGAATTAAGGAAGCAGATAGATGATATGATTGAAAAGGGTTTTATTCGATCAAGTGCCTCGCCTTGGGGTGCTCCTGTTCTCTTTGTAAAGAAGAAAGATGGTTCGATGAGGCTTTGTATTGATTATCGTGAATTGAATCGGATTACAATCAAGAATAGGTATCCTTTACCAAGAATTGAAGATTTGTTTGATCTATTAAAGGGTGCTTCTACTTTTTCCAAGATTGATTTGAGATCCGGTTATCATCAAATTCCTGTTCAAGATGTTGATATTCCAAAGACCGCTTTTAGTACGAGGTATGGTCATTATGAGTTCAAGGTAATGCCATTTGGATTGACGAATGCTCCCGCTATCTTTATGGATCAAATGAACCGCACATTTAGTGAATATCTTGACA